>MVJL01008383.1:0-34776 GCA_002156465.1 Macrocentrus cingulum
TCGACGAAACGGTATCAAAGTTTCAAGTAAACTAAAAAATATTATCTGTGGACTCAACTCAACCGTTTTATGTTTCTTATTTTTTTGTTCAATTGAACGAATTTATTAAGACTAATTGTACGAGAAAAAAATATTTTTCCAATTTCGGATTAGTTGGTGCGGTTTTAACATAATATATGTGTGCTTCGATAAAATAACTGAAAATAAACTTAAAAAAATAAAATAAAATAAAATTCAAAATTTGATGTGTTTTAAGCAGGTACCTAGAAGTCATTTTTCATTTTAAAAGCCTAAACCTGTTCAAATTAGTGATGATATTTAATTATAATAGCATCACACAATCGAAAAAATGATTCATTTTTTGCACACTTTTTTTTTTAAATTTACTTCGAGAATTTTTTTTCCGCTTTTTTTAAGTTTAGCTATTAATAAGTTGTTTTTTACACTAGCTATCTTATCAGGCATGGTATTTTAAGACACAGGCTTCAAAACAAAATTTATTTTGGGGGCATACTATCACTAAAAAAAAACCAAAAATAACTTCAATGGCACGTGCGGATAAGTTTTGCTGTGCTCCCAGTCAACAATAGAATTTTTTTATTCCCCCTTCTTTTGACCTGGCATGTCAGGTGGTTTTTCGATATATAAGTTCACTGTCCGGCTGTACAGTTCACTCCTTACAATTTTACTTTTGACCAGATTAAAAGTTTGAAACGTAAAAAATGACTGGAAATCATTTAACCAAGATTGGAAGAGTTTTCGATTCAATTCTCTTCTGTTTGTTGCTCCTCGGAAGTTTTTGCGATGCTCAACCTCAACGAACTCGACGTGACCAATGTCTACCTGGGTATTTTGGTCCATACTGTCTCAGCTGCGAGTGCTCTAATGTCACTCGTGAATGTGAACCCACCAAGCTCGAGTATGAATCGGTAAGAACGAACCTAAAAGACTTTTCTCACGTTTTCGTCCTTTTAATCCACGATTCACCAGAGAAATAAATTTTTTTCTACTAAAATGACATGTCTAGAAATAAAAGGACATATCACCAAAAAATTCAGACTTCTTTACTCGATATTATCTTGATGAGGATGCAAATTGGACAAATTTTATCACGAATCTTTTTTGTAGCTAATAAACTTCTCTACAAAAATGATCTCTTAACAAAAAATTCTATATGCTAAGAACTGTCTCAGCTGCGAGTGCTCTGATGTCACTCGTGAATGTGAACCCACCAAGCTCGAGTATGACCCGGTAAGAATCAGTGCAAAAGACTTGTCTCACTGTCATTTTCGTCCTTTTAATCCATGATTCACTACATTGGCACAAATTTTTTGTAAATAAAATTGTGTGTCTTGGATCAAAAGAAAAAATTGCCAAAAAATAGATGTCTGATTACTTGATAATATCTTTATAAGGATGCGAATTGGCTAAATTTTGTTTAGCTAATAAATCTCTCTACAAAAACGATTTCTCTTATCATGTCTCTTCAAGAAAATCTTTATATCCTGTTGTTAGAAAGATATTTTGATTTAAAACAACACAATAATTTTACATGTACGCTTTTTCTGCAGATTTCGATTCCGGATTCTACCTTGCGTTTAGCAAAGTTCCATTTCGATGGAACAGTATCATATGTAGAAAATGAACCGTTATACATGGGAGATAGTTTAGACTTCGTGCCAGAATCCAATGACAACATCAGTGCGACATATTGGCTGGCTCCATCAACTTTCTCTGGCAATCGTTTATCATCCTACGGTGGAAATCTCAACTACACCATCAGCAGCTGCACGTGGCGACTTGACATCTCTGACGCGTGGCTTTACAGCGACGCCCCAAGTGTCGTCTTAATAGTAATGTCGTTCTAATAGCAAAACGCTCAACATTTTCTAAACTACATCCAACTAATTTTTCTTCCATTTTCAGTCCACCCACGGTCTGCGTATCGCATATAATGTCGCGTTAAGGAGCTTTATCGGAATAAACATAATGCGATCAGTTCCCCTGTTGGAATCCGGATGGCACCATCTTCGCAATAGTGTGAACAATATTTCCCAGGACAACAGTACACATATTGAACGACAAGTCACACGATCAGAAATGCTGAGAGTTTTGGCCAATTTGAAGTATCTTATGATCCGTTACTCGTATGCAAAAGGTCAGATGCAACATTCTCTGATCGATGTTTCATTCCCAATTGGAAAACCGTTCATCACGAGCAAAAAGAGTCTTGTTGAACGGTGCAACTGTCCGGAAGGATACTCTGGGTTGTCCTGCGAGAGTTGTGCCTCTGGATACGAGAAAATTGTCAACGATCCACTCAATAACATTCGTTATCGATGTGTTCGTCATGACTCCATCTAAGAGTCATTTTTCATTTCGAAATCCTAAAATGGCTTATATTAATTGTGCTGTTTAATTACAATTAAATTATATAAATGCAAAAATATCTTTGCATTCATCATATCTATCGTTTTCACGTTTTTTTGAAAAATTCAATTGGGTAAAAGTGATAAAATGTAAAATATAAATAGTATTGATTTGTTGTGTTCTACGTGATTTTATTAAAAGTCTTTTATTATCTTATCACGTTGTTGTTATAATTTATTCTCAGAAATAAAAACAAGATCATTTTAGTTGGATATCTTACTCGAGTGAAAAATGAAATTCTGGATTTAAACCTATACTTGGTCTAAAAGCGGACATAAGTAGACTTTTCAGGTCCGAAATCGGAATGTCAAGATGCTGTTTAGAACCTTAAAAATTCTGGATTTAAACCTATACTTGGTCTAAAAGCGGACATAAGTAGACTTTTCAGGTCCGAAATCGGAATGTCAAGATGCTGTTTAGAACCTTAAAGGTCTACTTATATCCGCTTTCAAACCAAGAAGGTTTTTATCAGAATTTCATTTTGTACTTGGATAGAACTCTAACTATATTGCAGAAACCTTAAAGGTCTACTTATATCCGCTTTCAAACCAAGAAGGTTTTTATCAGAATTTCATTTTGTACTTGGATAGAACTCTAACTATATTGCAGCCTCCTCATGGCGCAACTTTTGAAAATTTTTAATATTTTCTCACTCAGCTTGTCGAACTGATTCAGAAAATATCTTCAGTCAAAAAGTTTATATATACGTATTATAATATTTATATGATATAACGCGGGACAATAGCTTAATGGCACACACTTTAAAAAAACATTAGTTTTGCAGGTATCATTATTTTTTTAAAAATAGAATGTAATCACCCAGCTAAAATCGAACAACACTCGCAAAGTGAATTGTTGTACGTACAATCGACAATAAAAATTTTTTATCCCCTCTATTTTCAGCCGATAACTTCTTTGGTATATAAAAGCTGATCTGGCGATGCTGCCAGTAGCAATTTTACTTTTAGCCAGAATAAAAGTTTAAGACTAAAAAAAGATGGTTGCAAATTGTTTAACTAGAGTTGGAAGACTCCTGAATTTTTTCTTTTCAATTTGCTGCTCCTCAAAAGCTCCTGTAATGCTGAATGTCCACCTGAGCATTTTGGTGAGGACTGCCTTCAATGCGAATGCTCAAAAATGTAAATTTCGACTATTCCTTTGATGAATCATTAAATTTATATATCCTTTAAAAAAATACTAGTTTTTCTACTCCAAATCGATATCAATCTATACGACTCATCAATGAAATTCGTACGTACAATCGACAATAAAAAATTTCCATCCCCTCTATTTTCAACAGCTTTTTTGGTAGAAAACCTGGCGATGCCTTGCACAACATGTGCGGGTGGTTTTGATCTACTATATCACATATTCAACAATAAAAATTTTTCGCCCTCCTCCCCCTTTTTTTAGCCTGGCACTTTCAGTAGATATAAAAGCCATAGATTGTTTATTTGATATGAAATTAAAAAAAACCAAAACAGTCGATTTTTTCCACATCTTGAAATCCGCTTCGTGACACTGGTATGCTCCCTAAAAAAATTCAAGGAATAAAAAATCATATATTTCACCTTTGGCATGATAATACAAATGTTTGTAAACGCTTTAATGTATTTCTTAATCACCTTCTTCTTTAATATTTCAAGGCGCGATCTTGACAGCTGAAATTTCGTGGAGTGGCTAAACGAAAGGAAAAAGCATTTGTAAATATTAAAAAAAAACCCTCGAATGTCAGTTATTTCTGTCTATACCTTGGCATCAATACATTAAACCGTGACATGGTCTATAGCAATAGGTACAAATGAATATATCGTCTAAAAGCTATAAAAAAATCTATTTCCATCAGTTGTAATGACACTTCTTGAAAGCTTATAGGTATTACTATTCATCGTAAAATTATACTTCGGTCGTATAAAAGGCATTTTATAAATATATAGATTTCTATCTTATTTATGTAGCTAAGCTCTTATAAATAATTGACACAATACTATTACCATGTATATTTTAGTTTCCAGCGACTCATGTGGCCGCTGGGGGTCGGCAGCTCGCCACTACCCTACCCGCGATTCGCCCCATCACCTTGGTAACGTTTATTCCCACATATGCTCGTCAGAATCGTCAAGGTACGTCAGGACTCGCGGTCACACTAGTTTCTTTAACGCTTGCGGTGCTGTTGCTTTACGAATTCGTGCCCTCACATCAGTGAAATTATTTCTTAATCTCTTTAAACTAGAAGATTCATGCCTGGCTGACGATTTTTCGTACTTTTAAACATCATCTAAGACTTTACGTTACTGTAAGCTGCCTTTATTCACATTTAAAATTTACTATTGTTCATATTTTTTGCTTACAATTTGTTTCAACTTTTTTTTTTTGTGCTGGATTGTTTTGAATCTTTTTTTTTTATTAGGATTAGACATGGATTTTTAGGAGTGGAAATTTTTTATAGCATAGAAAAAAAATTGCAAAAATTGATTTTAATTAATGTTTTCATATTTTATGCCACACGCTGACCATGTAACGATTTTTGCGAAATCAATATTCATGAACTTGATGTAAACTAGGTAGTGTACTTCGATTTGCGTACCGGAAATGTCAATTTCTATGACCAACATGAGTAATGGAGTGACAGCTCCAATTGTAAATTCCAGACCTGATGACATCAGAAAACGCATTATTGGAGGTATATTATTAATAATCTCATAAATTCAATTTTTTTTATTACAAAAAAAAATATAACTTGAATTTATTCCCTGCAATAAAAATCAATATACACAAAGTTGCTAATAAAAAGTATAAGATTAATAAATAATTTTTATGCTTTTAGACGATGAAATAAATTTTATTTTACCGTAGAAAATTTATTTTTCTTTGAAAACTATTTTCCGAATACACTTTTAATTATTTTGAATTATTCACAATTATTTGTATTTATTGTTGTGTTTATAATTATTGATAATTGTCGGTTATTATTCGCATTTTATTGCAATGTAAAATTTTCCGTGTTTAAAATTTTTTTTTTTTTAGATAATAATTAATGTTATTATTTTTAGCTGAAGATGCAGATGAGGAAGCAACGACCTGTGGAACAGTTTTAGTCGCGTTATCTTGGATTGTTGTTGTTCTTACAATGCCATTTTCTCTGTTCGTTTGTTTCAAGGTAAATTTTCACCTCCACAAGCAATTAGAAATTTTTTGTGGCATAAAAAAATTTTTTTAACGTAAAACAAATTTTTTTTAGTAAGTAGGTTATCAATATAGTAAGAAAAATAAATTTTTTAATATCAAAAAAATTAATACAGGTCGTCCAAGAGTACGAGAGAGCAGTGATCTTCCGACTGGGACGACTGCTGTCAGGAGGAGCAAAAGGACCCGGTAATTATGTACGAAAAAAAAAAATGCATGGACTGTGCTGACGTTTAGTGATTTTTTTCCAGGCATCTTCTTTATTCTGCCTTGCATCGACGCCTACGCGCGAGTAGACCTTCGAACTCGAACGTACGACGTGCCCCCGCAAGAGGTGAGAAAAAACAATTTTCATCAACGTCAATCTCGTGATTTTTCCTCACTTTAATGCTTCAGGTGCTGACTAAAGACAGCGTGACAGTATCTGTCGATGCCGTTGTCTACTATCGAGTAAATAATGCAACAATATCGATTGCAAATGTCGAAAATGCACATCACAGCACACGATTGCTTGCTCAAACGACTCTGAGAAATACAATGGGTACTCGGCCGTTGCATGAAATTCTGAGCGAGCGTGAAACCATTTCTGGAAATATGCAGGTATATATCGCACTAACAACTAATTATTTTACTCGTTAAATAATTTTTATGTCCTTTAAAGAAAATTAAAAAAAAAATTTTTTCCTTAAATTTCTAAAATTTTCATGATTTATTCCGTTATTTAGCGATAACTTAATAAATATACAAAATAACGAAAAATGTTATAGATTTTAAAATGTATAAAATTTTATTTTCTATAAAAAATGTTAAATAAAATTTTTTTGTATCTCTCGTAGTTTTTGAGATATTATTTATTTTTGAAAATTCATATTTATCAAAATATCTCGAAAATGAAGCAAAATATCAAAAAACACTACTAGATATTTTTTATAGAAAATCAAATTCTAAATCAATTAGCTTCTATAAAAATTTCCGCTATTTCTCATAGTTATTGAGTTATTCATAAAAAACAAAAAAAAAAAATCACAAAAACGCTAAGATATTCAAAAGTATTATACTTTGTTATAAAATTTGTTTAAAAAAAAATAACTCAGGTTCGAAATCTAGCTTCAAAGATAAATAATACTTAGTTTTAGAATTAGTAACGCTATATATTTGAATACCTAATAAAATAATCGATATTTTTAATATTTTAAATTATATCTGTCACAGGTTTCTCTAGATGAGGCGACTGATACTTGGGGCATAAAAGTCGAGCGAGTAGAAATGTATGTTTAGTATTTAATATTTCAACGCAATTATATGCTTGTCCTTCACCTTTCGATCGATACAATAATGATCTAATCGTCATTTATTTTTCACAGTAAAGACGTGCGACTTCCAGTTCAATTACAACGTGCCATGGCTGCCGAAGCAGAAGCCGCTCGTGAAGCTCGCGCTAAGGTATGGCTATCTAGACAAAAAACAAAAAAAATCTCCCCACCATTTTACACATTTCTTAAAAACGTTGACTTTACCGTCCGGTGGTAATATCTACAGTCGGTACAATCGTATTTGTCGCAAAGGCGCACGTTTTTAGCTCGTTGTTGACAATATTCGTTGAAGCTAAGAGAAAACGTGCTTACAGAGATTTTATCCAAAAATTTTCCCACCAGGTTATTGCGGCAGAAGGTGAACAAAAGGCTAGCAGAGCTCTGAGAGAGGCTTCAGAAGTTATTGGCGATTCTCCGGCAGCTCTGCAGCTGCGTTATCTTCAGGTAAAATGCTAGATTTTTTTTTCATATCTTTTTTTAGAATAAAGCACTTTATATAATTAATCTTGTTTCAGACTTTGAACACCATTTCGGCGGAGAAAAACTCGACTATTGTCTTTCCACTTCCCATCGATATGCTCACGTACTTTATGTCCGCCAAAAAAGGCGATATGTAAATTTTCCAACACCTCCAACGGAATGGCGAGGAATGCATTGTGGATTTCAATGTCTCTCGGGTTTATAGTTTATAGCATTTGCTTTGGGTAATCTAGAGTTGATATGATTGTACCTATATAAATTATATACAAATTTATTAATTTTTCCGGATTTTCGGTTTCATTAAATTTTTTTTTTTAACACTATAGTTGATATCGTCAAATATCAAATTTGCAATTTTTTTCATTTTTAAATAGAATATTTACTTAAAAAAAATTTTTTTTTTTTTCAGAATTTTGTCAATTTATTTGAGTACTCATAATTTTTACGTTGGAAAAAATTTTTTTTTCACATTTAACAGATTTTGTGAATGTTTTACGTGATGAGTAATTATATTGTTTAGGGTAATAAAAAATTATTAAGTGAAATAAATTTATTTTTATAAGTTTTTCTTTGCACTGGTAATAATTTTAAATTTATCACATACTTTAACGAATTTTATACACAAAAAAAACTGAAATTTTATTACAACAATGAAAACTCATGTACATATGTGCATATTTGTATTTATTATAAAATTTTCTCTTTCTAAAAACACTATAAACACTCACGAAATATTTAATCTTTTAAATAAATTTTTGTCAAGTGTAAAAAAATCCTAATTTTTATTATTTCAATTGAATGTTTGGATGAGTAAAAAAAATTTTTTGTCGACAGATAACGATGAGCCTTATTTCGACGAGTGTTTTTTTTCTCTGTGAAGGACATGATGCGTGTTTATAACTTGGGAATTTGTGGTGCGATAAGCGCGAGGAAAATTTTGTTTTTGATTGCAATATAACCTTGTGTCAAAACCGGAATAATTATAGTTTCTAGTGCTGGTCAGGTGTGGTCATCAGGCCCAATAGGATGCGCAGTAGCCGGTGGCAAGGGGTTTAGTGGGGGTGCAGACTCGCGAGCGAAAGCGCGCGTCTAACTGTTTGTGTTAGGAGAGTTCTCTCAGTCGCAAAGAGTGAAGTGTGCGAGACTCATGTGAGTTTGGAGGTGGTGGATGTAAACTTGGCTTTCGAAGGGACTCAGTTCAGTTCAGTTTGCTCACGGCGTTTACAACGGTCGGCCGTTCGAGCTTTTTCGCTGTGTGCACACGAATTTGGCGCCGGTTTCTAGGTTATGTGTGTTATTTATTTCGACGACAAAGAAAAAATACAAACGACGAGTTTTTAAGTATTCTAGAGACATTAGAGCAGTGATTAGTGCTCGAAAATCGAGAATCTAACGACGGATTACTCGGAATTACTTGGATTTCTTTTTGTCTGTTGACAGGAGAATTTGTGCAACGGTTTTTTGGCGCGAATGAACGACAGTCGTTTCACCGCCATCAGTATTTATTCGCTCTGCATTGTCAGAGTTAGTCTTGTGTATTTTTAACCTAAAAATTCAGGACATTGATGTTGGAGTAACCCTTGTTCCATCGTCTCAGGTTACCTCCAGAAATAAATTCTACGTTTGTGCCTCTGTGTTAAATATTCTCGATACATGGGTATTTGTTTTTTGTTGATTATTGTGAGTGAAGTTATATTCAGTGTTGAAAAATGCAGTCAAAGTACCTGCACGGAGCCTTGAAACGCTGTGTTTTCCTCGTCGTCCTTCTGCTCAACCTGTGGGCATCGTGTGATGTCGTGCAGGGCCTCGGACCACATGGTGAGCACTTTTTTTCCTTCTTTTTCACTTACTAGTATTATAGGCTCTTGTATATTCGATAGTATACGCTCGAGTGTAATATGCACGAGGAAATATTGTACACTTTCATTTTTAATGAGTCGCTCAAAAGCCTGTGAAATATTACTGCCACCGCACACATATACGTTTACAGTCAAGAGCAGCCAGTTAAGTCGTGACAACAACGCGCGCCAACGCATTCGAATGTGCCACCCGGCTTTTCCATTTATATTTAGCGCCTGTGACTAGACGGATATGCCACGAACCATGTGCAGATTTATTCGAAATTTTGTGGAAAATATATAGATTTTTATGGGACACAAGTGTCGTAATTTCTCGGTGTGTCAATTAAAAAAATTTGAAGACAAAACTGAGCTGAAATTGGAACTAAAAAAATTTTTTCTCTAATTTCTCAATTTTTCTCGAAGAAATTAATCGTTTTTTGGGGACTAAAAAAATTTTATAATAAGAAACTAACACTTAGTCAATTTTTTTTTTTTTTGTTGTTGTTTGTCGTTGGAGAATTTATAAATGGGTAAAAAATAATTTTCATTCTTGTTTTGCACCCTGTTAACTTGATCTTATTTAAATGCTTGGGTCGTGATGAGGATATAAAATAACTGAGAACGTGTTTGGGATGCAAAATTGGCGACAAAAAAAGTGTATTTTAATTTTTTTTTCAAGTAGATAAATAATGCAACACATCTTGAATTATCTTAAAATCTTTTAACAATATTAAATATTATTATTTATGTCTTTAAAATTTAATACTGATTTTATTGATGGGTAATTTTTAAAATTTTTGAAATATAAAATACATTTTTCTCATGCCGCTCGACCGTGTGATGTCTGATATGTGCATGCATATAAAGAGCCCACCCTGGTGTGTTATCTAAACGTTCTTAGCACGCGTCTGAAACGATTAATTGAATTAGCTTCGTCGAAAAATTCGTGTAAATGCAAGTCGATTCAACAGACGATCGACTGAAACGACGATGTGAATACTGGCGCCGAAAAAACGAAAACTTGAAAGAAATTAAATAACTTCATTCATCTTTGACCTTCATCTTCACACACACGATTTTTACGTGTTAACATTGACGTTTAAATTTACTATTAAAATATCTTCTGACATCCTTGACTAAAATCTACTTTCATTTATAAAATTACCTTTAAAAAAAGTCAATTTACATTGACATAAAAAAAATTAAATTTCACGATAAAATTGCGAATTTTTCAACTAATCCGGAATTTTATTTATAAAAATCAAAAATTATAGTTTTCGGACTTTTATTATTATTTAGGTAAAAAATTTCTTAGTAAAAAATTTTTGTTTTTTCTTCTGTGAGAGATTTGTTGATATTTTTTTTTTGAGAAAAAATGTTGTTGAGACGTTTATAACCTCTATCGAGTGATGTGGCCACTTGCATAATTATGAGCACGAAATAACCGGATAGTTTTTTTTATTTTTCGTCCGTGTGGCACACGCGCAATTTCCTCTCTGACTGACGGGCTCTGTCTTTCGCGAGACAGAGCGCATCGGGCCGATGAATCGTGTGAGGAATATCTCACTAACGCACATATATGGGGGAGGATAATGAAGCGGCAATAAAGCAGCACATCCCTGAGGAATTATAAAATTCGTGTGCACCTCACACGAAATATCGTTCTGGCTGATATTTCACGGCACCCTCAGGCTCGCCACACGCTATAAAAATTTATTTTAACACTTTGACGCGCCACTGCACTCGAATCAGGTCTCTGTAAATACACAAAGTACATGTGGCGACACATAAAAACTCGCATATGAAAGTTATCAAGTGTTTTGAATCCTTTCGTGACTTTTGTGTCTTATCAATCGGACGACTACTTACACGTAAATAAAAATACAAATTTTATAGCAGGCCAACGTGTTTTGGATAACAGTCTCTACTTCTTTTTTGCCTCAGCGATGGTGCAGTTGCTTGAAAAAAAATTTAAACCTTCATATTTATATCAACGATAATTTTAGAAATTTTTAAATCTTAAAAAAATTTCGATAAAGTAATTAAATTGAATTAAAGCTATTAAATTTTCTATAATAATCACGTTCAACGTTTTTTTGATAGATCTCTGGTTTATGGTAGGTAAATTTTGAATTGAAAAAAAAAAACCACCATATATTGCGTAAGTATCTAAAATCAAAAAAAGTCGCATCGGCAACAAGTTGAAAACTTTTATTCATAATATCTTGAATAAGGAGGTGAGGTATAGACAATTTTTGCTAAAGACCTTTTTTATAAATAATAAAATTCTCTAAAAAAAACAAGTATCTTGCAAAAAATGTCTATTTTCAGTAGTTATGAAGATATTTCGATTTAAAGCGGCAAAAAAATTTTATCCATTCATTCTAGATCTTAAAAAATATGTTAACAGTTTTTTTTACGTAAAATTAAATTTTCTAAACAATTATTTTTATTTTTATTTATGAAATTCAAGGTTATTTTAAAAATATCACGAAAAAAAAACTAACCAAAATCCAAAAAAACGCAATTAAATCAGTGAAAAAATGGATTTTATTTAGTTTGATTACTGTTTTTTTTTTGTTTTTTTGAATTTTTAAATAAAATATATTTTGTATAATTTAAGCGTGAAAAAATTTTAAATGTGTTGCCATTGTCAGTACATTGACTCAATGATTTGTTCCCGTTCTCCGCGCCTATATAGTTTTTGCGCCAATTCGCCAGATTTTTTGGAAGCTAATAAGCACTCTGGCCGCGTGCTCTGCTTTTCATCCATGCAGCAATACTTGTGCTGATAATAGTAATTAAATGTGTTTTTGTCCGACGACTCGCCATCAGTCTACGAGAAAAAAACTCTATTCCATATTCCAGTTTGGAAAAATAAAAAAATGAATCACGAGGCGGAAGTGTATATATCTGCTGCTAGAAATATCTGTATGCACTTCTAAGTGCCATCGAGGCGTGGCGCAAGAATACTCAGCAATTAACTCATCGAGATATCGTTCTAATGATCGACTCCATCAGTTCAGCTGAGTTTAAAACGATCAGAAGTTTCTCTTTAGCCTTTCTACTCGTCTTCAAGTGCCATTCAATGCTCGGCGTTGTGTATATTAATTCATTTTGACTCCTGAAGTCACGATGAGGGCGTACCATTGACAGATAAAATTAATGGGTGAGAGAGAGGTTGAAATTTTTTTTTTTTTTTTCAATTAAAAATATCTTACAAAGTATCAGTGCTGGAGTATTTTTCCTCAGGACTTTTTTTAAAGACAACTTTTCAATCTACAAAAAAGATTCTGTATCAAAATTTCATAACTTGAATCCTTTTTGAGATATTTGCAAAAAAAAAAAAATTTTTTTCCTAATTTTCTTTTTTAATGAATTTAGAACTTGAATAAACAATAAAATAATAGAGATACGAGATTTTTACTGAGGACCTTTTTTGAAGATCATTTTATACTCTATAAAAAAGGTTTAATTCTAAAATATCGTATCTTAATTAGTTTATGAGATATTTGTAATAAAAAAAAATCTTGGAGTTAAAATTTTGTTTCTGATGTGTTTGAAATTATTTTTTGGCTCGAATTTTTATTGTTTCTATGGAAATGAAAGTGTTGAATAGTTTTTCGTATAGTGTTAGAGCTGGTAAAAAAAATCTTTTTTTACCGGTCAACGTGAACAATGACCGTTACGCGAGTATGCAGCGCCATCTGCCGCGCTTCCTGTCGCGTTTGTACGTTTACAGGCCCGCCATTATTTATACGCACGTTCTATTTAACAGAGGACGCTGTGCTTTTTTTTATTTTTTATTTTTTTCATTGACGCTCGCAACCTTCCACTTCCGGACCCTCACGAAATAATAAATGTGCGCGCTACATAACACTCGAGAATCTTTTCAAGAGATTGAGACGTCACCCGCCATCATGACGAATCCCTCTTGCCTTTTTTCCCCCGGCATTTCTCATTCTTCCCGGCACGCTTTACGCACTCGGATATCCTATACAACTGATGCTGGTGCATGTATAGAATCTATAGAGAGATTAATAATATTTTTTTCTTCTGATGTGTATTTTCTTTTGTTTCTCAATCAAGAGGCCATTAATCGATTCATGTCTGCTCGCATATAAGCATATACCTATATCTCAGTGCCTTTGAGAGACAGGAAGTTCAACGTTTCCTTATCTTAATGCATATAATTATTTATATGATCCTCAAAGTAAAAAAAAAATTATATACAGTTGATTTCAAGTAAACTAGTTGAATTAATTAGAATATAGAAATGTCGATTCGTGTTGGGAACATTAAATTAAAAAAATCAAATTGAAATTTTCACTAGAAAAATTTTTTTCAGTACAAATCAATTTGTTTTAATATAAAAAAAATCGATGTCAAACTGACATGTCAATGTTTATAATTTTTTATTTGTAAATATCTTAAAAACTTTCAAGTTTATAAAATTTTTACAAGAAACCTTTTTTATAGCTCAAACAAAGCTCTTTAAAAAAGATTCTTTGAAAATTTTTCGTAGACTTTGTCATTTCTGAGATATTTTGATAAATTAAAAAAACATGAAAAACACCGATTAGACAAATCCATCGTTATAGGCCTGAATTAATTTTTTCAAAATATCATTATGCATGTATTGTTGTAAAAATGCAAATTTCTATCATATTAGAGTATAAATTTCATCGTGAGAGACATTTTCGAGATTAATACCCGGCTCGTCCGCAGGGCGGCGCGCATAAACTTTTTCTTTCTCGCGAGCTAATCTTCTTTTCATCTCGTATATAATATAAACGATGAAAAAAAATAATTCTCTGCTGGCTGTGCTGCTTGGGGCACCCTCGTGTCGACAACACACGCGGCGGCATTATATCGAACGCACACGAGACAGATTTATCGATCGGCTGCGCAGAGAGATCCTCCGCAACCACGCGACGTCTGTCATCAACGTCGTATATATACACGCCTTATATTTTATATACACTCTAGCTACTGATATATACACTTTTCCTTTATTTTTCTCGTGATAAAAAAAGAAAAAAGAAATATATCGTTGACCTAGTGACAAGTTGTGGAATTTTCTTGTAACCGTTATTATTGTTGCCGTACGGCTATAGATGCACGTATATTTATCTCCTCACTCGTTTATTACTCGTGTTGAAGGGGTATTACATGCGCACGGCCATTTTCATGTACAATCATTCCTTTATTACCGGCTGATTACATACATACTTCCCATGAACGAGACCCGACGCACGATTTCATTGTAATTATACCCTTCACAAGGTAATTAGGGGTATCTTTCTCAATTATATATATATACAGGCGCGACTATCTTCAAAAAATCGAAAAATTTTACGCTTTCCACTCTTGTTTACGCAATTCATTGGTTTTTATTAATCTTAGATATTAATTAGATAGTTTTAATGGAGTTGACAATTTTTTATCATCATCTTTCAAGGAAAAAATATACATTTTTATAGGTTTTTAATGTAAATTTAATTTTTTTTTTTTCATCGTGTTAATTATTTTTTATGATTTTTATGGGCAAATGAAGATTATCAGTTTTGTGAAATTTTTTGTTATTAATTAAATTTATGATGAATTATTTTTTTGTGGAATTAAAATTAATTTTTTTTTGGTTGAAAATTAAATCGGTTTTTTGTTTTTTTTTTTTTTTAATTATAAAGGAAGAAAATTGGTTTTAGATGTAAAATGTTCTTTTTGGGGTATAGACAAATGATTGTTGTTAAAAATCGTTATAAAAATTGTTATTATTGGTAATTTGTGCGTGTTCACTTGAGTGCACTTCTCACGATGTTATTCAGGAGGTACGATGAGAGAGAATGGAAAAAAAGGGAAGTAGGTTGTGTTGCAGTGTGCCCCAGCTTCTGGATAACGATCTACACTCAAAGTGCACACCTTTTATACTCTCTTTGCGTTCACGCGCGTTTTAACTCGATCATTTAACGCCTGCGATTAATTTTACTGTGGTAATTCCATTGAAAAACTTGAAATTCTTTACGAAAATTGCCAAAAAATCCTTCAATTGAATTACAAAAACACCTTTTTAATAATTATCAACTGGAAAAATTTTTTTTTTAATGATAATAATGAAATTTGTTATTCTTATAACATCAAAAAAATTTTTTCTTTTATATTTATAGAAAAAAATGAATATCTTTTTGTTGAATATCGAATTTAATAATTTTTAATTACAAGAAAAAAAAAGAATTAAAAATTTTTTTTTTCGAAAACTAATTTTTTTTTAAATTTAACAAAAAAAAAATTAAAAATCTCTTTAAAAAATGTTTTTTTTTAGTTTTTTAAAAAATTTTTTCTGTCAATTTATATGATTAATCGCAAAAACAAATTAAAAGTTTATCAAAACAATTTTTTTATAAATTAATTAATTTATCAAAATTTTTTTTGATATTGTGAAATTGATTGTGTTTATATATATTAAAGGATAAACGGGATATATATTAGATAGAGTGGAGATTTTCTTCCCCTCGCGGCTTTATACTCTTGCGATCTTCGAAGAGGTTTCACCTCTTGGTGTGTGCGCAGCCTGTAATCGAACTCACCCGCCAATAATTACGGTCAAAGAAGATCGCAACTTACGAATATCGCGCGCGGAATAGTTTTCGGCGCTTAAAAAAAAATTTGTTTTTATCCAGTACAATACATCTTTTCAATAGCTTTGTTCTCCATCATCGGCGTTGCCTATATACACATTACCATGTTTATAACCCACCATCAAAACCACCCGCGAATGTCTTTCACACCCGTGAAATATCTCTACAAAGTGTTCTAACTCATTAGCATGGTCAAAACGTGATTTTTTTCTTGTGTGCGAATAGAAAAAAAAAGTTTCTAAAATATATTTTACGTTCTTCTTGTCAGAATGTGTATTTGGATAAGGAAAAAATTTTTTTCGTAAGTTTTTGTTTTAAAAAAATCAAATAAAATCGAGAATGAGAATTTTGTCGAGAATATCTTCGACTTAATCTGTCAATTTGCAACGAATCTAATGCATTTACTGATGCACAAAGCAGCAAGTTAGGGAGATGTGTTTGGCGTCAAGTCACCGCAGCGCTGTATTCAACTGACAGTTGAAAGGAACGCACACGAGTCATGCGCGTGTGAGCGCACTCTTTGTCGGTGAATCAGATTCCATTATTTTTTTTTTTTTCAAAAAAAGCCTCGCAGACACAAATTTTCGTAGATAATGAGCCGATTTTTTTATTTTAATTACAATTATTCAATAAATCTAACAGAATATTCCACAAATATTTACATTCTTAAAATAATTGTGAATAAAATTTAAATCCGAAGTATTTGATAAGAAGTTAAACATAAAAAAAATCGAAAAAAATTTTTTTTTTAATTTTTTATTCATGAATTTTAAAACATTTAGTTCAAATAAAAACTTATTTTAACGATAACTTGGTAAATAAGCGAAATAACAAAAGTAAAAAATACAGTTCAATTTTTATAGCAGTTGATTTTTTAAATAAAATAAAAATTTTTAAAACAACATATAATCTAATTAAATAAAAAATAATTCACTAATTATTTTCTATACTGAATAATTTTATATTTGATTTATTCCGTTAACAACCGGAATATTTTATCGAAATTTTTTTTTCGACTGAAAAAAAAGTAATAAATATTTATAAGCTACTTATATAGGGTTATTTTGAGAAGAAAAAAATCAAGAAATAAATAAACAATGAGTAGCACGCACTGATATGAATGTTTTGGTTAATTTCTATATAGCGAAGTAGATTCGACTGCGTAGCAAGCCTATTAATTTTTAAATGGAGATTTATTGGCGAGGTAGAGAAGGAAATTAGTGGCTGGAGAAAACAGTTGACTTATAAATCAAGTGGCAGGAGCGTTAATTAATTTTTAAATGGAGATTTATTGGCGAGGTAGAGAAGGAAATTAGTGGCTGGAGAAAACAGTTGACTTATAAATCAAGTGGCAGGAGCGTTAGACCGCCAACATCGACTGCATCAGTAGCACTGTAATACCCACGCTTGAGTAGTAGCTTGATGCTCATATATATTGCAGAGCTTTATCGCTTTCATAGACCGCCAACATCGACTGCATCAGTAGCACTGTAATACCCACGCTTGAGTAGTAGCTTGATGCTCATATATATTGCAGAGCTTTATCGCTTTCCCGTAACTCTCACACACGAGGAAAACTAACTTCACTCTGGGGAGCAATGTTATCGCCCTGAGAACCACTTGTTGCCAGCCTCTACCATTTATAAATATATAAATGTTGTATATACACACTTGATAATATGGGTATAAATTTGTTAATTTTATTTTGTTTTTCACAGCACGACGTTTATTTATCGGTGAAATTTTTTGTTTTTGGAATTTTATACTGCTTCAAATATTCCGTCAATTAATGAAAAATAATTTAACCATATAAATAATTAAATATTTAATTAAAAATATTTTTTTTTCTCTTGTAAAATATTTAAAAGAGTAACTCTCCTTAAAAATCAAACTATTTTTGTATTTTTTTTTTTGACGATAATTCGATAAATAAGCAAAAAGAGATAGTAAAAAATGTTATGAGTTAAATAATTTATTATTAAATTTTCTATAAAAAATGTTTAATACATTTTTTTGTATCTGCCAAAATTTTTGAGATAATATTGATTTTTGGGAATTTTTTATTTTTCAAAATATCTCGAAAATCCAGAAAAATATCAAAAAATGTTACTCTACATTTTTTATAGATAATTAAATTTTCTATCATTTAACTCTTATAATATTTTTTATTATCTCAATTATTAAACGAGTTATCGATAAAAAAAAAACACAAAAAAATCACAAAATTCCCTAAGGTGATATTACGCCTTGTCAACTAAAAAAAAAATTTTTTATGTTAATCAAAAATGTTTTAAAACTCAGACTAAATATAAATAATACTCAGTTGATAGTTTTTCAATTTTTAAACAAGTAATTTAGTCCAATAAACATGTCGATTAAAATTCAGATTAAATTTCATCTTTTTACTCCTGCTGAGAAGTGATCTAAAATAAAATTCAATTATAGAGAGACGTCACAAAATGTGGGAAAAAAATCAGAAATAATTTTTCCGTGTCTCTTCCACGAAGAAAAAAAAATTTTTTTATCGTCAATTATTTTTTGATACACGAGATTTTTTTAAAATTTCTTCAAAGATTCCAAAGACAGATATATTTTGTAGACCCTCACAATTCTGCTCCGTTTAAATACAAGATCGTTTAGTCATAGAAAATTTCCTTATACCTATATATATATATATAATAGTTGATAGTCGTATTCTCAAGTTTCTCCGATTGAAAATCCGATAAAAAGGCCACGAATGATCGGTCGAGGAAACAGATCCAACGGATAAAACTCCTCTGTGCTGAGAGGTTAGGAATATTGAGTGCCAGTGATGTTGTGGTTTGTTTATGACCCCGCAGTCTGGCAAGTGTACATGCACATAAGCGAGTGACAAAAGCAGCAGCATTATTATAATCTCTCAGATGCACATAATGTAAGCTGCAAAAAGCAACAAACAATAAATATGTACATTACGCAATGGCGATGTTCACGGGCGGGAAAGTCTATTATGCATATACAGGATTTCTAGTGTTGGCGCGCGGCATAAGGAAGTGAATTTCCCGTCTCTGAACTGAATCCAGCATCTGTACGAATTTATCCGCAGTTGGGAGCATTTGGTGAATTCGTCACGCTCGTAAACGTCCAGTGAAAGGTACACCACATACTTGAAGATGACCAGAGACAACGCGAGAACAAGAAATTAAATATAGGAGACAAGACCTCCATTTCGGCTTTTCATATCAAGTGACTCAACTCGTCGAAGAGCCCTTCAGATTTTTTCTTCCTTTTGTTTTGCCCCAATAGCTTCAGAGTTTTACTGACCCTCAATACGTTATAGTCGGATCTTTTTACTTTTTCTTTGAACTATGTATTTTTCTTGTCGGCACTCTCGGATTGCTGGTTTTCAAGTGGAGGGCATTGGGAACAGAAGAAAGACTAGTCAAAATCTGAAAAAAACTTTTAAGTGGTTTTTGGAATCGAATTTTTGTTTTTTTTTGGAATATCTGTTTTTATGATTTTTTGAGAGGAGGAAAAACAAATAGGAGGCACATTAGTCAAGGGCTTTTAGGTACTATATTATAGTTGAATATCTTCAGAAGGTCAAAATCCCTCAAAAATGACGATTTTTTCGTGTTATCTCTGCTGGATGACCTCACTCGATTGAAAGGGTGTTCCCAGCATGTTTAGCAGGTTGAAATCCATTGAATGACGTATAGAAATTAAAAATCGATGAATATTTGCTCATTAAAAAACACGTCAGAACGTCATAATCCCCCCAAAAATGACCATTTCATGACTTCGCTCGACTGAAAAGTTATGCACAGCGTATTCAGAAGATTCGAAAAAAAATTGCAACCCCCTGGCGTTGTTTTAAACACCACCTCACACACCTCCAAACCTCAAATTTATGGGAAATAATTATGAAATACAGTTTTCAATGTTGATAATATTTTTTCTACAGTTAGTTTAGAGTCCTAAAAATACTTTTTAAAAATTAGCAACTGCACCCTGACGTCATTTTCAACGTTGCAAAAAATTTGTACATGTAAAACTAGCGTGCAGGTATTAGTAATAAAATAAAATTAAAAAAACCCAATAATGGTGAATTAGCCCACTGAAAAATGTGAAATATTCATGTAATGGATTAAAAAAAAAAGGAATTTGATTTTCTATATTCATGAATATAAAATAATATACTGATAGATTAATTAAGGCAGACAATTATTATAATAATTTATATGCTTAAAGCGCAATGTATGGTGAATCGATTGAGAGGACAATGGGGTGATGTGAATATATCGCGAGATTAAAGCGTCGCCATTGACAAGCGAGGCTTTTGTTGGGAAATTTGCATGAGATTCGTGTGTATGACAGTGCGTCCATATATATGATATGTATATGATATCGTGTATATATGGACACGTATAAACGTGTGTGACGCAGAGGCATGAGAGGCGTTCGCGTGGGTAAAGCGTTGAGAATATATACCGCGCGTGCCGGTGGCCCATTGATGACTTTCATTCACACTCGGGCGCCGGCGCACGTGTGGGTGTCTCGCGATTATTTAAAAGCGACTGGACTCGGCACTGCGCAATACTTGCTCGACAATTGCGCTGTAAAATCAACGACTTTTTGTTTTTATTGCCCGCTAAAACATGACTCAGTGGTTGAAATTTAATCACAGAATAAACAAACATGAAGAAAAAAAAGTTTTTCTCTTGAAAAAGGTGAAATAATAATGTATTTAGAGTGGTTTTTGGCGAGGGTATGATATATAACTATTGACCATGACACCATCATCCCCTATTTTGTTTGATGGTCATTTTTAAATGGGTACCTTTTTATGAATGTCGTGATTGTTTCGGTTTTTTTGCGATAACTTTGTAAATAAAGAGGATAACGAAAAATTGAAAGGGAGTTAAATGATTGAGAGTGTAATTATCTACAAAAAATTTGAAATAAAGTTTTTTGTAACTCAATCGGTTTTTGAGATATTAACGATTTTTGAAAATTTTTATTTTTCAAAATTCCTCGTAATCGAGTCAAAATATCAAAAAAATGTACTCGACATTTTTTTAAGAGAATTTAATTCTGAGTCATTTAATTTCTATAGAATTTTTCGTTATCTCGTTTAGTTCCTGAGTTATCGGTAAAAAACTAAGTTTTTCACCGATCAAAATTAAAAAAAAATTATTTTATTCAAAAATTTGGGATTGTTTCAAGGGGTAACTTTTTTTTTGGTTGGTGAAATAATTATTTAGAGTGACTTTTCGTGTGACAGATGATTATTGTCCATCACGCCGTCGTCCCCTATTTTGTGGCTAAAAAAATAAATTTTAAATATTTGATGGTTTTTTTTCTTTGCTCGAGGTTTAGAGACTGGAAGGCGGTCCAGGGCGTGCTTGATCACACGCTCGATATGACCGAGAGAGAGGTTATAAAGGCTTTTACTGCGAGTAGGATCTCGAGTGTGCTGACCAAGTCGAGGTAGATGCACTCTTATACTTAGGCAGACTTTCCTTATAAGGTCCAGTGGACTCTTCGTCGAGGCGGTTCCACATCGTGTGCGGCCCCTGGAGGCTTCTTTTGAACGCATTCTTCATTTTTTTGGAAAAAACTATCACAAAATTGTGTCACTGCTTCAGAATTTTCTCATTTCAAGCACTTTGAAATTTCTCTCTTCGCTAATAAAGTCTTTAAACTATAATCAGAACTGCCCTTTATTTATATCTTGAATTAATTTCAAATCAAAGTTGAAAAAAAAATTTTACTTCGAAGGAATTTTTATCATTTTTTCGGTTTTTTACGATATAACTCTTCGAAAACACAAGATAACGAAAAATGTTACATAAAATAAATAATTGAGAGTTCAATTATCTACAAAAAAAGGTTCAATACATTTTTTTGTAATTTTAACAGTTGTTAAGATACTACAGTTTTTGGAAAATTTATATTTTTCAAAATATCTCGAAAACTTGAAAAAATATCAAAAAAATTGATTCTTTATTTTTTGTAGAGAATTTTATTTTGTTTCATTTAACTTTCATCAAATTTTTTGATATCTCGATTATTTATCGAGTTATCATTAAAAAACTTAAAAAAAATCACATAAACCACGTGATATGGCCATCTAGAAAATTTTTTTTACAACTAAAAATCATCTTATTCGTTCTAGTTTATTTCTGGAGGGGAGAAGCGTGATAAGGATTATAGGAAAAAAACAAATTTGTCAAAAAAAAAAAAACACTTTTTATTGATATTTTCAAAATTTTTTCAATTAATTTTTTTATCCTCTGGAAAGTTGCAGGATAGAGTCAAATGTGAGAATCTGACGTGTGTTTTCAGTCTCAGTCAGTGTCGTCTAGGCCTTGGCGTGTATCCACTCTTGAAGAGACTAGAGCGCGCGACGGTTGGGTTATTTCTGTCGTCATCAGTCACTGGTAGCGACGCGAGGCTTCAGCGCGTGTTTCACGGTGTCTCGAGGACCAGCGCGCAGTATTTCCCTCTCGGAAAAATTTCCTCAAGTGTACGCGCGTACATATGTACATTCGTAAAAGCTGCCAGACACAACACTTCAACCCCCTTGAGTATTTTCTCTCGGGCAATTCCCTTTTCTTTATTCTTCACTTCACTGCACTTTATAGTGTGGACTCGATATACAGCACAAGATTTTTGTATAGGACAGAGGCCCATATGATAGGCGGAAGTTTGCTCTCGAAGCAGAGAGGAAAACATACGAGATGATTTGAAAACTTTTGAAAAGCCCACAAATCTTGCTTCTACTGTATTTAATTTGTTAACCCCATTTTTTTATTCGGAAATTTTTTTTTCTCCCAATCAGGATTTTATTTGAAACCGCAAGGACTCTAATTAATATTTTTTAACAAGAAAAAAATATTTAATGGAGAATACAATTCGATTTTTGAGTTTTTTTTTTCGCTTTTTGCTGTTTTTCAAAATTTTTTTTTGTACAAGACGAAAAATTTTTACGATTCAGGGGTGGGATATGCATATATACATAAACAAAGTTTGAGGTAATTAAATTATCTTAAAAATGGGCCATTAACAGTCGCTGTAACTCGAATATATCCGGAGATATCGAGTAGAACGACATTTCGTCTCTCCACGCGATATCTCGGTAATTACTTGAGCTACAATAACCTTAGGGTGATCATTTTTTAGGGAATTTAATTAGCTTTTAATTTAGTAATAACCAGTATTCCCGAAATCCGCTTAGTTTAAAAGATACAAGTGAAAAACGTCGATACGCAGTTGAAATTTTTCATTTTGAAGAGTAATGACTTTTCTACGTGACCAATAAATTTTTTTTTGGTTTTTCCAATTGTTCAAA
This sequence comes from Macrocentrus cingulum, assembly GCA_002156465.1. Lineage (NCBI taxonomy): Eukaryota > Metazoa > Arthropoda > Insecta > Hymenoptera > Braconidae > Macrocentrus > Macrocentrus cingulum. Next base: position 23,222 of record MVJL01008383.1, read on the forward strand.
TGTCATAAACATTTGTTCGAAAGACTTTCTGAACCAATATAAACATTAATTTGTTGTAAATAAATCAAATCATGGCACATAGCATATCTGAAAATAAAAAAAATCGATTTACTAAATTTTTTGAATTGATTATTATTAATTTCCGTCAATATATTAATTTTTTCTTGTTGATAAGAATTTTTTTTTCTCTGAATAAAAATTTTTGAAAAAATATTAAAAACTTGTTGGAATAATTTTATGTGGAAAAAAACGTGAATTTTTTGTTTTTTACGTTTTTTTTTTTTGTGATAAGGTGTTATCATGCGAGTTAAATTTTTTTCTGCGTTAAAATTTTCTATTTTTCTTGGATACGGAATCAAATATTAATATAATCGTATAATTAATTGTGGTGATTATTTTTTTAACGGTAATTTTTGGCTGAGTGTAAATATATACGTAATGGAGGAGCCGGAAGTCTCTTTGCTTAGGTATATATGGTGAAGCCGCGACGAATAGTCAAAGACAGAACTGGACATCTAGGAAGATGACTAAAATTCGAGGGAAACGTATATTCATATGTATGTATGAAGTCTCATCACAAGCACGCGTGTCGAGCAGGTGTCGTATAGCTAAAATTAATTCTGTCCTCTCTCATATACTTACACGATGTTGTCGCGTCCGCGTTGAGCATTAAAACGACGCCCTCGTGTGAATAATACCGCAAATGTCGATAAAATTGTTTATGGGTCTATCAACATTATAACGGAACATCTTTATGTCCCGCTTTGACACATATTTTTTATAACATTTGAATACAAAATAACACTAACGTTTTTCAAAAATTCTCATCGTACGAAAAAAAAAAAAAGAAAAAAATTTGAAAAAAAAAATTTTTTGCAGTCAATTTTTTTTTTTTATTTTAAATTCTCGAAAATTTTAAACACAACTATTTTGCGTTGAAAAAAATTTTATAAACTTAACTAATGAACATATATTTTTTTTTAATTTTGAATAGTTAAAATTTTCAAAATTTCTAATTTTTTCTGTAGGTAATTAAAGATTTTTTTAAATTAAAAATAAATAATTTATCATATTTTTTTAATATATTAAAAATTTTTTGAATTTAGGATTTTATTATTCAAGGTTTTTAATATATCAGATGCTGTTTCAAATCGAAATATCATCGAAACTATTGAAGATAAGAATTTTTTTTAAGATACCTTTTTTGTAGAGAATTTTATAAGCTACAAAAAAGGTTATTATGAAAATTTGTCTAACTTGCATCTCTGTCGAGGATATAAGCAAGTGAAAAATATTTATGCCTTTTAAACGTGCACTTATTGATTTCTAGAAATGCGATATATGTTAAAGTGCTTCAATTTCACTAATTTTTTGTTATAAAATTGATTTTCGTATTTTTCAGACCACTACCCACCGATATTCAACGTGCTGGAGCACGCAACAATCAGTGCAAATGCGTCATGCGGCGTAGGCAGCAGAGAGGACTTTTGCAGTCCAAAAAATGCCGCAAAATGTGACTTTTGCGAAGCGCAGTATTTCGATCGTCAAAAACGCTATGACATACATCCAATCCTAGTGTCAGACGATCGTACGACCCGAGAATCAAGAACATGGCAGAGTCCAACACTTGACCGAGGCTCTCGCTACGAATTTGTTTCAATAACAATCGACTTAAACCAAGTAAGAATTCCTTTTTTTCACGTTAACAAATAAAAAAACCTAACCAATTTTTTTTATCACCAAAATAACTACTATTTCCCTTACTCACTATTTATACATTCTACTAAAAAAAACGAGAAAAAAAGAACCCCAGTGAAGTCTGTCGGAGCTGAGCGTCGTAACCAATTTATGACTCTCGTTTGTTCGATTCCCGGCGCAGGAAAAGGCAAAAGCCCGCGCGGGGCGGGAGCAGGGGGGCACGTTAGCGATGAGAACAAAAGTCGCGGGGCAGGGCTGAGGGAGAATGGACACGGAAAGACAGAAAGATGAACAAGATGAGAGAAAGCCCGTGAAAGAGAGTCTTTTTGATCCTTTCCGGGAATATTTAAAGGTGTACAGTCGACTAGTCTCGTAAATACGATGCACATACACACACACAGTGCAAATAATCACTTCTACAAATTGCGAGCATGGTACGTTTTAACGAGGTAAGGAGGAGATTTCTTCCCCCTCTTGCGTCGTCGCCGTTTTTAAGGGTCATATAAAGCGCCTAATAGTGGGCTGTATAGCTCAATATGGCTCGTAAAATTTATTTATTTACTGCTTCTGATGTAGGAAATTTAGATTTCAAATAGATATTTTTATTAATATGCTTGAAATTCTAATTAATTGACTTGGAACATGAAAAAAAAAAAATTTATTGGAGGTTAAAATACAGGAATATTTGATGATTTATGGAATTTTAATAATTTGTTGTTTAGTGGGGTGAGTTTTAGGGAGTTTATATATGAGTGGATTAATTATCATTTTAATCGGGGATTTATTGATTTTATCGGCAGAGTTTTGGGAATTTTAATTGGCAGGGTCAAGTCCGCGAATTTTTTGTGTTTTTATTTTTGATTAATGTTAATTAGTGATTTTTGTTTGTGAATTAGTTTAAATAAGCTAGAGTACATGATGGACAGAGTGACTATTACACTGATGGAATAATTTCCAATGAGTTATCGTGGACTGTCAGTCACTATTTGTGAGTGTATTTGACAATAGCGACGCAATTGCGCACTTGACAACGTGATTTTGTCATGTCTCAGGCATATTTAATGAATTTTTACTGATTTATTTAATTTTAAACTGTCATTCAACACTTCATCTCGATTTATTTAGGAAGAATTTATTGATAAAAAATTTTTTTTTGATAAAAATTTCTTCAAGTTTTTTTTTTTTTTTGTGAAAAAAAGTTTTTGTGGGAGAAATATTTACTTTTATGTTGTAATATGTGAATTAGGGTGGCCCAGAAAAATCGACTATTTTTGTTTTTCATGTGTTGTATTAAAAAATCATAGTTTATCATGTTTTAACTAAAAAATTCAGCTCTATAAATCAAGCAGTTTTAAAGGTTACTTACAAAATTTTAAATCTCTAAAAAAGGTAAAAATGTGATTTGCAAACGATTTTTTCCTGTCTACGCTGTAGAAATTTTTTTTTAAATTTAATATAAATATAAGTTCTACCAGGTTTAAGTTGAAAATATTTATTTTACAGTAAAATACTTTACGTGTGTCTATCAATCGAAATTTACGTTTTCGTACCGTCAATTTCACAGTGTTATAGAGTATTTTTTACATGGATAAATTGTACTACATTTAGTATATCGTTTTCCTGATTTTTCAGTAAACTTTGCACTTAATAGAGTAAAATAAGTATTTTATTCTATGTAGGAAAAATTTTACTGTTTTTAAGGTTTTCAAATGATGCCAGAGAGTTGCTGATTTTTTTGGGTATTTTTCAGACCCTAAAGTAACTTAAAAAAAACATTTCATTTCGAAACAAAACATTTAACATTATATTACATGATTAATTCAGAGTTGGTCTTTAAAACGACATCAAGGGATTGCAATTTTTTTCGGGTGTTTTTAAGACTTGAGAGTAACTGTCAAAAAATTATTATCGTTGGGCGAAACATTTAACACTATTTTATAATTGTTTCCTATAAATTTGAGGTTTAGGGGGTGAACGATGGTCTTCAAAATGCCGCTAGGGGGTTGTCAATTTTTTGGGGCGTTTTTAGGACTCTAAACTAACAGTAGGAAATCTATCATCGCTATAGCGAAACAATTAACACTTATATTTCATAATTATTTCCCATAAATTTGGAGTTTGGAGGGTGCGATGGTCTTTGGAACGACGCTAAAGGGTTGTAAATTTTTTCGGGTGTTTTTGGGACTTTAAACTATAATAGTAGAAAAATTCTCACCCCTAAGCAAAACAATTTACACTACTATTTTACATGAATTTGAGGTTTAGGACGTGGTACATGGTCTTAAACCGACGCTAGGGGGTTGCAATTTTTTTTGGGGTGTTTCTAGGACTTTAAAAAAACTGCAGAAAAGTTATCATCGTGGAGCAAAACATTTAACACTATTATATACATATAACATGACTATTTCTCATGAATTTGTTGTGAACAAAAGAAAAGCTTTGGCCGATTTTTTTACCGACGTCAAGTTTCTTCAAAATAATAACCTATATCAACGAATTATCGAGGACAGTAGTACATATGAGGTGACGAGAATAGTGGGGGGATTTATTTTCGGTCCACTTAAAATTCAATTTGACTGACGTGAATGAGACACAAGATATAATTCACTTTCAGCCAATCTGAACTCTCGGAAATTGGGGGGTGCACGACATGCAGCATGCACGCACATTCGCATACAAAAAAACAACACACACAACATAGAGAGCGAGTGACTTGAAATCTCAGCGCAACGGGGCGCGCATCTCAAAAGTCAAGGAGCCATTTAATTTTTTCCTCATCTTAAAGCGTAAGGAGAAATTTTTTTTTATCGTCACATAAAAAAAAAAAAAATACTTGGAGAATATAAAACTCGGTAATTCAATTCCCACGGTCACTCGCGCGATAATTGTGGACGACGCTGACTCTTCCGACATCTACCGGCATTTTTTTTTGTGCCCGTCGAGACAAGGCCCATCGAGGGCCAACTCTTCTCTGCTTTTTCTTCATCGTGATGTGGTGTATACGCGACCTCACACATTTTTTTTTGTTTTCTGCTTTTTTTCCTCATGTGGTGTGCGCTTTTGTATATGTTTATATACAACTTCAGCGCACTCTTTATGCCTCTTTCCATGCTTGCGCGCACGTAATCGCCGAAGGAACGTCTCTCGGGTGCGAATGATTATCTCATACCGGTGAAAGCTCGCAATAAATGTGGCTACGCGATGCAGCACGTATACGGAACTTGCTTACTTCGCATCTATACAATTCTATATACTTTCTGGAATTTTAATCTTTTGTTCGTGAGGGTAAAATACCAAGTTTAATTATAGAACTGCGCATATAAATGCGAATTTGACACCTGTGAGCTGTCGAAAATCTTTTTTTTTCCTTTTTAAAATTTCTACTCGTTTTAATATATCAAATAAATGAGTGAATTATACTTGAAATGAATTTATAAATCTTAGTTTTTTATTTATTAATTTTTTTTCCAAGTTCAAAAATCAAATCGCGAGTCGATAATCAAAAATTTTGTAAATATAAAATTATCTTAGTGTTTTAAATGAAAATATCTTTGAAACTATTGAAAATAAAAATTTTTTTCAAGAGATCTTTTTTATAGAAAATTTTGTTAGCTACAAAAATGGTCTCTAGCAAAATTTGCCTAACTCTTATTATTATCAAGATATTGACAAATAATAATTTCTGCATATTTTTTGAACACGCGAAATTAATTAATTCTTCATTAAATGACAAAATTAATTTAAGGGTAAGTAGATAAGGGTAAATTTGGGTTTTTTAAGTACCCCCTCTGTCTAGAAATGAATTTTGATTGGTATTGTCAGAAAAAAATGAAATTTTTTGAATACAAAATTTAGTAGTAAAAAAAACTTGAAGAATTTTTGTTAAAATTTTTTTTAGCTGTAATAAAAAGAGTTATAATAAAAAATAATGAATTTGGATTTTTTAAAATTGAGGAATAGTATTAAGTACAGTAATAAACAGTGTATATTTCATAAAGTTACGGACAAGCGGCACAAAACGTAGCCGAAAAGGCCATGGAATCAAATTACTCACGTGGTACATATATAGAAGATCGTTATGTCTTATTATGGAAAGATTATGGGATGTTGTGTAGCCTTTGATACGATTCCGCTGGCGTTGGCGCGCAATTCGCCACGCGCGCTCGTAAATTTTCATTTTTACAGTGAACCACTCTCTCGCGCAACACACACTGGAAGTAGATGGCGCAGGCGACGCGCATGGGGGCGGCAGGGACGTGTATTTGCAATCAGCGTGACGCGCGCGGTAGACTCTCTGGCAAAAGGATCGCTCTGCGTGGTTCCATCTCACTCACTCTCCACTGCTTTTGCCGCGAAAAGATACTTTCGTCGCGCCGGAAACTGTGTATACATGAACCTCGTATAAAATCGACGCTGTTGGACCACCCATAAACGAATTTTTGACCTTAATTATTCGCAGATGTCACGGGGACTTCATTAGGCACTGCCAACTAATTACTTTGATATACTCAAATAGGCAAAATAATTTTTTATTTCAAAACAAAAATTATTCTTATCATCACTCGAGTTTTTGAATATTTCATGAACCTGAAAAAAATTTTTTTTTTCTATCGATTAAAATATTTATTACGACGAAAAAAATTTGGATTAATGAATTATATTCTCAGGTAAAGGCTTTTTTTTTTTTAATCATAATAGTGTACGTAGTGTGGTAAATAACGCCGTTACACTCTTCTTAGTGTCAAATAGTTTTTAATTAATATTTTGAACTGATTTATTTCTAATGAAAGCTCAAAATCAAATGATCTTTCGCAATCGAAAAAAAATTTTTTTTTTCGATGGTATTTTTTAATTTAATTTTACGTCGAAAAATATTAACTTTAGTTGGAAAAGTTTTGAATAAAAGTTTTAGTGTTTTTAATTATTTGTTAAAAAGCTTCTGATCTTTTTTTTAATAAACCGAATAGTTTAGTGTCTAATGAGCCTCAAAGTTCACTTTTTTTTACACCGTGTGAAATCGTTATTTCGTTTTTTTTTTTTTTTCGTTTGCGAAAGATCATTTAATTTTGGGCTTAGATTTAAAAAATCACCTCAAAATATTAATTATAGAAACTATTTGGCACTAAAACGAGTAGAGCGACTTCCATTTTTTGTTTGGGATTTTATCGTTTGTTTTTATTATTAAAATGATTATTAAAAAATTGATTAAAAATTTTTATTTTTGTGGTGGATTTTTTTTCAGAGTGATTTTTCAGCCAAAAATAAATTAACGTTAATGTATGACTACACAGAGTCGATAAAACAGGTTCTTGACGACTCTATAAGGACACATAAATATATATTACACATTTAACTAACCGATAAATTTTAGTTTCTAATGTGAAAGTGGGAATGTATATTTGTATGTACATATTTACGTGTGTATATATGGGGTAGAAGGAAACATTTGTCCTAATATAAACTTCACTAGAGTGGTTTTGGCGACTGTGTGGTCTTTTTACGACTTGCTAAAATTTATTGTTTGATTTATATGCGTTTTTTTTTATTTCCGACATATTGAACAGTAAATTTTTTGATGTAATCTATTTATATCGCAAAATATCGCAATCGATACATTTCGATATATTTCGATATTAAGTGAATTTTCAATAAACTGTTTAATTTCTTTATTTTTGGGATATCGAGGACATTATTATACTATCTATCTTCATCTTGGCGTCAATATCTCACATTCGTATGCTTGAAAGCCGGCTGTCTTGCCTGACGGGAGATGGACGGAGATTCGTCACTACGATATCACGTTACCCACTTTAGATGACAGATATTAATTGCAAGTGGAATTAAATGTAACGCGAGACGACATAATCCGCTTAAATCTGAACGTGCCTCAACTGCAGAAAATACACTCTCAAGCAGATATTTAAAAACATATAAATTTCAAACCCTTCTGCAGCTACAAGAATAAAATTTCATTTTAATTCGTCAATAAATCAATTTTTCCTTATTTATGTGACGTTCGGATGAACGCCACGTCGGATAATAATTGGGAAAATAATCCCAGGTAGGGGATTCTGCTGGTAGGCACCTCGTGAGATGCTTCTCAATGAAAGGTTGATTCGTTTGGAGGATTCCTGCTCGTCGTCGCGTCTTCTCGGCGAGCATCCGTTGAGTTTAAAGCTGCTCCATTGTTGGGAGGAAAGCTCGGTGGCTTGTGAAAATTCTCCGGACCCATATATGGAGTGTGGCCTTGATATTGCTGGCCGTATGGTCCACCAAATCCATAGCCGTATGGAGGATACGGATATCCGGGTCCATAGGCGTATTGATGTGGATAATAGGGCGGAAAGAATTGCTTCTGCCGGAATCTTCTCGGTGATTTAGGTGGGTCGTCGGAATGTTGGTGAGATGGACCATCATCGTGAGGTGAGTATAGTTTCCTCGGTCCATCGTATTTTTCCTTAGGGAAGAGGGTTCTTCTTCGCGGCTCATCATCCTTGAAGTTGACCACTCTAGGCGGACTTGGGTCGGGAGTTCCAGTCTGAGTTACTCTTACGAAGCTGGAGTTGCTCGAGGATATGGTCAGGTCTTCCTCGAACTCTTTATGAGGTGAGTATAGTTTCCTCGGTCCATCGTATTTTTCCTTAGGGAAGAGGGTTCTTCTTCGCGGCTCATCATCCTTGAAGTTGACCACTCTAGGCGGACCTGGGTCGGGAGTTCCAGTCTGAGTTACTCTTACGAAGCTGGAGTTGCTCGAGGATATGGTCAGGTCTTCCTCGAACTCTTTATGGGTCGGGAGTTCCAGTCTGAGTTACTCTTACGAAGCTGGAGTTGCTCGAGGATATGGTCAGGTCTTCCTCGAACTCTTTAGCCGCTTTGTAGGCGTCTTCAAGTGTCCTTGGCTTTTGGACGCTCACTCCATAGAGTAGATCGTCAGGAAGTCCTCGCTTGAAGGCTTCTAGGGCTAGTCCGTCTAGCATCTTCTTGATTGTGTTGATTTCCGATTTTGGACGCTCACTCCATAGAGTAGATCGTCAGGAAGTCCTCGCTTGAAGGCTTCTAGGGCTAGTCCGTCTAGCATCTTCTTGATTGTGTTGATTTCCGGAGGGTTAAAATCATCGTTGAGTGATGAGATTGCGTTCCGGATGATTTGTCTAATTCGGTTATAGTAACTGAGCACCGATTCACTCTGGCGGTACCTTACAGACTGTATGTCTGCGATGTACTGAGAGTAGGTCCTCTTTGGTGCGAAGTAATAATTCGGTTATAGTAACTGAGCACCGATTCACTCTGGCGGTACCTTACAGACTGTATGTCTGCGATGTACTGAGAGTAGGTCCTCTTTGGTGCGAAGTATTCCTTCAAGGCTGTCTTGAGTGCCTCAAGGTCGTTGATTTCTCTGTCAGCGATTGCATCTCTCAGATGTACTGAGAGTAGGTCCTCTTTGGTGCGAAGTATTCCTTCAAGGCTGTCTTGAGTGCCTCAAGGTCGTTGATTTCTCTGTCAGCGATTGCATCTCTCGCTGTGTCGTGCAATTTTGCACAGATTCCTTTGATGTAGGCTGCTTTAAGTGCCTCTGGGACAAGGGTCTGTCCATTTTCTACGTCTTGTAACCAAATTTTGAGTGGCATGTTCTTCCCATCGTAGATGCGCACGTTCATCTGAGCCTGCTGGAGTGCCATGAATTCGCTCATGTTGGTGAGCATCACGTCGGTGAGGTTATAGTAACTGAGCACCGATTCACTCTGGCGGTACCTTACAGACTGTATGTCTGCGATGTACTGAGAGTAGGTCCTCTTTGGTGCGAAGTACTCCTTCAAGGCTGTCTTGAGTGCCTCAAGGTCGTTGATTTCTCTGTCAGCGATAGTATGTCTGCGATGTACTGAGAGTAGGTCCTCTTTGGTGCGAAGTACTCCTTCAAGGCTGTCTTGAGTGCCTCAAGGTCGTTGATTTCTCTGTCAGCGATCGCATCTCTCGCTGTGTCGTGCAACTTTGCACAGATTCCTTTGATGTAGGCTGCTTTAAGTGCCAAGTGCCTCAAGGTCGTTGATTTCTCTGTCAGCGATCGCATCTCTCGCTGTGTCGTGCAACTTTGCACAGATTCCTTTGATGTAGGCTGCTTTAAGTGCCTCTGGGACAAGGGTCTGTCCATGTTCTTCCCATCGTAGATGCGCATGTTCATCTGAGCCTGCTGGAGTGCCATGAATTCGCTCATGTTGGTGAGCATCACGTCGGTGATCTCCGCATGACGCGTCAGGTTGATGAGTTGTTCGTCCATTTTGAGTGGCATGTTCTTCCCATCGTAGATGCGCACGTTCATCTGAGCCTGCTGGAGTGCCATGAATTCGCTCATGTTGGTGAGCATCACGTCGGTGATCTCCGCATGACGCGTCAGGTTGATGAGTTGTTCGTCCGCCATCTCTTCGGTTTATTAATTCAATTGGTATCGCTCATGTTGGTGAGCATCACGTCGGTGATCTCCGCATGACGCGTCAGGTTGATGAGTTGTTCGTCCGCCATCTCTTCGGTTTATTAATTCAATTGGTCGAGTTTTTCAATGAGAAAAACCAGCTGAATCCCACCGCTGCCACCAAAAATCTAACTGTGACGTTCGGATGAACGCCACGTCGGATAATAATTGGGAAAAACGTCAGGTTGATGAGTTGTTCGTCCGCCATCTCTTCGGTTTATTAATTCAATTGGTTGAGTTTTTCAATGAGAAAAACCAGCTGAATCCCACCGCTGCCACCAAAAATCTAACTGTGACGTTCGGATGAACGCCACGTCGGATAATAATTGGGAAAATAATTCCAGGTAGGGGATTCTGACCCACCGCTGCCACCAAAAATCTAACTGTGACGTTCGGATGAACGCCACGTCGGATAATAATTGGGAAAATAATTCCAGGTAGGGGATTCTGCTGGTAGGCACCTCGTGAGATGCTTCTCAATGAAAGGTTGATTCGTTTGGTATATCGATTTATTGATTCAAACACCAATCAAAATATATTCCGTATTTGATAAGTAGGGTGAGGGCCTCTCGTGGTGGAAGGTGGATCCCTCGTGACAGATAATACAGCCTAGAGTAGTAGCTGTATCGCGGGTCCGTGATGGACAGACTGTACCGCAGCTTGGCGTAGTCGATGGTGATTACTTCTGGTTGGTCTTCAGGCACAGGGGAGTTTGACTCGGGAGAAGCGAGTTCCGTCACCAGGAAGTGGTCATCGACTGCCTGACTGGAGTGGTGCTCCTGCGCTGGTGGTTGGTGTTGGATCTAGTGGCTCAGGTTGTTGCCTTCATAGGATCGGAGTGATCCCAGAAGTTGTCGAAGGAAAACCTTCCAGGTGCTCCTGCGCTGGTGGTTGGTGTTGGATCTAGTGGCTCAGGTTGTTGCCTTCATAGGATCGGAGTGATCCCAGAAGTTGTCGAAGGAAAACCTTCCTTCCTCCTCTTTTCCTTCTTTTTGAAGTTTTCCCGGAGGGATTCACGGGCTCCTGCTTCTCCTTTGGGAAGGGTACACCGGTGAACGCCTTACCGGGAGCAGTGGTGTCGCTCGTAGAAGTAGGTTGGCCAGACCTAGGTTGGCCTTGGTTGACTCGCATCGAGTGGCGGGAACACCAGTACGAGATGCTCCGGGCCCAATCTCTGCGATGTCAGCTCGTAGAGCCAGACCTAGGTTGGCCTTGGTTGACTCGCATCGAGTGGCGGGAACACCAGTACGAGATGCTCCGGGCCCAATCTCTGCGATGTCAGCTCGTAGGAGTAGGTCGGCCAGACCTAGGTTGGCCTTGGTTGACTCGCATCGAGTGGCGGGAACACCAGTACGAGATGCTCCGGGCCCAATCTCTGCGATGTCAGCTC
>MVJL01008386.1:0-13392 GCA_002156465.1 Macrocentrus cingulum
AATAAGGCACTTGAATCTAATGAAATCAAAATTGGGCCTCTGACTGATTTAATATCGGAGATAAAACGTTTTGAATTTCTCTCATTTTGGGATAGCCATCGTAACTCTTTAAAACCCATGGAACTCTTTTCATTTCATCATTGAAACCCTTTAACAGAAAAATATTCTCAGTATAATATAACTTTCAAATAAGTCATTCGTCAAGTGTCATATCGGTTTACAACTCGCTTACTGATGCTATCTACTGTAAATTTATTTTCCAATGAAACAAAGTACCTTTCGAAAGTTGGAAAAATGCCCGGACAAGTCTTGAAAAACATTTTTCCTCTGCTTTTATCGCTGCCATTGGAAACAATTTCTCTCAGTATGCAACTTAAAATACATCAATGCGACAGACTATCCGAGGGGACCATATGCAGAGCCTCAGTTCTATAAAGCTCGCTCGTGCGGCTTCCCAACAGTGTCTGACTGGCGGATTATCGGCTTACCAGCGGCTACTGGTGGCTAGTTGGATTATTTCCACATACGAGCGACTGATCGGGGTAAATCTGTGCGACGATAGGGTAAACTACCCTCATACTCTGATTAAATATTTCTCTAGTTTGTACAAATTGACAGAGATTTTCATAATTTTCCAGCACAAATGACACGAGTGCGTTACGTGCGCGACAGAGTTAGGGTGTCCTTAGGCACTTCTGTTGTAATCCGTTGGGACTAACCCTGGGGAAATTTAGCTTAGCCCCGGTAAAACCCGTTGTTTCATACGCGAGTTACCGCGCACATACAAGACAACGACGAGCTGGGAGCAAATGAGGATGAGGACAGGCCACAGTGGGGATAGGTTAAGTAAAAATGCATACGCAAGCCGCATCAGAGCATATATAATGCCATTAACGTTAACTCGACAAGCTACGGACGTTGTGACAATGTCGCGGTCACCGTGGCGACGACTTTAAAACCCTGAAAATAGAATACCAAAATGAAAACGTCTACATTTTACACTCTGACCCAGGAATACACCAGATTTTATACACAAAGTTCTAGCACGGCTTGCCAGATACACCACAGTCACCCTGTGGTTTTTTTTTTATTCGAACTTTCATGATTTAGTTTGATATAAACTCTATTTCAATTCGATGCTTCCTTCAAAAAGTAGAGGAGACGGATAAACTCAATTGAAACAGTAGAATATTTAGAATTTATTTTAGTCAAAGTGATAATTGATAAACCATTAGTTTTGGTACAATCACCGAGAAAAATTTTTTTTGTAAGGATAACAAAATTTATTTGCTATATTTACGTTAAGATTTGTAGATTTAACAAATGGTGTTTGTTATTAATATCATTTTTATCGATTAAAATCGTTTTTTTTTGAAAAATTAGCAATAGTAGAATTAGCAAATATTTTTTGCTATTACTACTAATTTTTTTTTGCTATCCCAAGCCGAAAATAAATTTGTTATAAATGTAAATTATTTTTCATTTTAACAAATTATTTTTCGTGATAGTTTTGAACACTATATGCAGTTAAACTATTGAAAATAGTAATTTTTCTAAAAGTAATCTTTTTTTACAAAAAAAAAAAATGGATTACCTACAAAAAAAGTTTCGAACAAAATTTATTCAACTTGCATCCGTATTAAGATAGAAGCAACTGAAGAAGTCTGGACTTTTTTGACAATACACCCTTTTATAGTTTTATAGACAAGCGAAATTTTGGGTAACAATTCAGAAGGTCCAGACACCGAACAAAGACTCTTTTTTCTATATTTTTTGAATTGCTACTTTTTTGTCGTTATTATACATTTTGATTGTAAAAAACACGGGTTTCATTTTTGAGATGTTTTTCAACAGAACCAGATTATAAACGAATTTATTTCCCATTTATACTTTTATTTTTTAGTTCAAATTTGACGAATATCTTGATGATTTTACTATGAATAAAGACATGAATATCTGATGGGTTGTAATCTTGAATTTTGACATGAGATTTCAATTTCATGGTTGTTTCGACTTTAATTGGAGTTGAATTATACTGTCGCATTAAATTTCAAGCACAGATGTGCCTGAAGTACATCAAAATTTGCGGCAGAACGTGCTTGAAATCCGCGCTTCAAGTATGCACACACCTTTATATATGTAACAATTGAATCCTTGAACAAGTTTCAAATGATGTAACTTTCCTCGTCTACACAATTCGTTTCAATGATATTATTAGCAATTAAAGCGACTTAAGTGCTGCGGTTGACTAAAAATTAGTTACTCGTGTTTCAGGGCCACCAATCCAGGCGAGGGCAGTTCTAGGTGGTACTGCGAAGCTACCCTGTGACATCCGTCCACCTCAACCCAACGACTCAGCACTTTTGGTCGTGTGGTACAAAGTGCCAGATCGGTCGCCCGAAATCATTCCTATCTACAGGTAAGATCTAAATTGAAAAAATATCTCTCTCTCTAATCTACAAGCTCAATTGTATGCTCTTTACATCGATTATTAACGCTATCAAGAAATTATTTGCTTTTACATTCAATCCCGAAAATGACAAATTATTTTCTAAAATTAACTTTCCGAGTTTTATAAGCTAAATGAAGATAATAAACTTTATAACCTCTCGCAGACTATTTTAAATCAATATAGAAAAGATATAAAATATGAACGTAAAGGAATAATCATAACTATATTCATAAAGCTGATCTCTGTTGGAAATTTGCATTGCAGCAGTTTGTTATCATTCACGAAAATCTCTTCTACTCTATTTGGATCAGAATAACGGATCTTGTATTTAATTGAATATTTCCTAGAATATATTCTAGAATTAAATTTTAATTAAGTAAACACGATTTTATATTAGACAAAAAATTTTGTTTTAACAACTAAAACATAATTTTTTTTTTTAATTTACTTGTCTGAAGTTTTGTATAAAAATTGTATTATTTTAACGAACAATTAAATTGATAGATTTAGAAAAAAAAAAAAAAAAAAGCTCACCCGAGCTGGAAGAAAGATTTCAATTGTATATTTTTGATCTACATTAAAAGTGATAAAAATTGCAAAAAAATGAAAGTTTAGTAGGTCAGTTTAAAGATAATTTCATAAGCTTTAAGATGCAATTTTTGAAAATAAGCTATCTGTTCGCATTTGCAAGATATTCCGAAAAGAAGTTATGATAATAGCGTTTTTAGCGATTTTTGAAATTTAAAATGGTCACCATTTCTAAACTAACTGACCGATATGGCTCAAATTTAGATTTGTCCAAGGTTGTGACCCAAAGAGTATGTATACCAAATTTCATTCAGATCGGTTGAAAACTACGGCCGCTATCGTGATGACAAGCCCGGTTATATTACATGTATATACATACATATATAAATTTTTTGACCACTACTATTTTTGAAATCTAATCGACTAATTACAACATATAATGACAAATTCAGGTGAAAATTCCACCATGAGGACAAATGCAACAGTTGGATTTTATGAAATCTACCTGAAAACGCATTAAAATCACAAATTTTAGGCATTTCCAAGCATAAAAAAAAAATTAGTTTCAAAGCCCACTGATTTAATTTTTTAATTTGGAGATGTCGCAAATTTGTGATTTTAGCGCTGATTATTTTCTATCTTTTAGCATATTATTTACTTTTGTTAAATAAAGCCGTTTGAATTTAAACTTATTTAATTATATTTATTTTATAAATTTGAGTTTTCCAAAATAATTATTCCACTTTCAATAAAATTTTAAGTTTTATGTAAATCGGTTTATATAGAAAGTACTTCAAAAATTCAATCTAAAATTTCAACAAAAAAAAAAAAACAAACATCCTGAGTACTTAAAAAATAAAAATTTATGATTGATCAATCATAAACATACAGCCGAAATTCATTATGAGTTTATATTAGTGAGTGTGTATGAAAAATGCTGAGTGCTGAAATACGTTTTTACGAATTTTTAGTGTACAAAAGTTAAAATACACACTGAGAGAATATTTACGTAAAAATTACCTTAAAAATAAAGGGGTAAAAAATACTTACAATATAGGTAGCACCGGGACATCTTGACATAAATGCAGGAAAAAATATCTTAGTAAATATTCCAACAGACTATGGCGAGTTTTACGGTTTGGCCCGAAAAAGTTTGTTTTTTTTCCGGTTCAACACAGAAATACCCAAGACTATCCTTATATTTTGTCGGATTCAAACCGGAAAATTTCATAGACACCCGGAATATCTACTGTGACACTTTTTTACATCCAGCAGTGAAAATTCTACTCGGTTCAAGTAAAAATTTCACTGATAGATTTCGTGGTAATATTAGACTTTATCGTGTGTAAATTTGCACTTTTTCCCTATTCGCAGAACACACGCCATTAAATACTGTTGTTTCAAGATAAAAATACACAGTAGAGGTCGAATTTCTTCATCGTATTCTAATTTTTTCTTTACCAGGTAAAAATTGCCAATATGTCGCTTTAAAAAAAATCCTTACCCGAAGGTAAAAAAACATCGATTCACAGGCAATAATAAAAAGATTTCTAACATGTCCCGGCATTATACCGTCGGTAGGGTAATTTTTACTCGAAATTCCTTAAAAATACATTTTTGATACATTCTGAACGTTTTTAAAAGCTCATTAAATCTTCGCATTTTTGTTCACTAATATAAATTCATGATGTATATTTATATGAATAACTTCGTTACTCATTCCAGGTCACTCATATATTTATTTCTCACTCAGAATACACAGGTCAAATTAAATAAAACCGTATAATCAATCAAAAGGCTATCGCTAGAGGTTTGGGTGAATTATAGGTAAAACAATAGACTCAAATACAGCTGGAAGATGATTTTCTAATTAGAAATTCACTTGGAGCATCCGCTCTGCAATTCATACGTGCCATTACAAGATCCGTATCCTGCGTAAAGACCTCGGACTCGTGTTAACGGCTCATAAAGGAGCCCAGTCAAGTGTCAATTAGTGTCCTAACAGCATTGTAAAATCCGAATATCGTGCTTTGTCACGACAATGTGACAAATCTTGAACGGAAATTGAGTAGACACAAAACTACATTACAAACGAATAGAGTGAAACTTGTGACATGACAAAATTTCCATGAGCCGCGAGCGAAATGAAAGCTTAAGTGAATACTTACTAATGATGTTCTAGCCTTCAACATATCCAACTAATCCAACTATCGACGAAACTTTATAATCCATTCGGAAACATGGCTTGGCGCTCTGCAAAATCAATGTTGCACGAGAGGCTTCGATTGTTCCACTTGACTGTTAAAGCTGTCGGAAAGTGCCATTGGTTTCTGGTGAACATGCTGAATTACTCACTGAAATGCAAATGTCCATTGAAGTATGCTGTACGCGACGAATAGAGTGATGCGCAGCATCAGCAATCGTGCATTGTATATGCGTTGATAAATCTCTCTGCTACCGTTTCACTCGCGAATTTTCGACTTGATATGTGCTTCTTCCATAATAACTCCATCCCAAATCTATGTATGTCTATGGCATGGTATAAAGGAAGAGACGACGAGCTTAATCCGGTAATTTCTCGGCCTGCGCCACGACCTTCCGCTACACGGAAAGCTACCGGATGCGATAGCGAGCTGAAAACGGCCCAACGTTTATCCTTTCCCCGCTTCCGCATATAAGTATTATATATACCGTTCTCATCCCGCGGCAATTGTTAAATACACTCGTGCAATGCGGGAGAGAATTCACTTTTGTGTGCACTCTGCGTGTATACACGAGAAATAAACTAACTAATCCTAAAAGTTTTGAGAGTCATGTGTATGATGATGGCGTATAATGCAGTTTCATCTGCTCCACGGGGCATAAGCAGGCTCTGTCTTTTCCTCTCCTATTTCCACAGGACATGAGCCAACATGAACATTCGATATACTGTGAACACAACCGCGCTATTGTTATTCATTCAGCAAGCACAATATTATCGATGTGTCACACTCTCTCCACACGCTGATTTCATATTGGTAAATGTCATGTATCAAATATTCCGAGCACTCATTCAACTTCTATGATGGATATACCAAGATAAAATATCACGATTCGCACGTATTTTATATAGTGATGGCTCATGCCCAATGCAGGAAAACGGATGCTTCGTGATTATTAGTTTTTATTCATTATTGCAGGCAACGCCCTTTACTCCCGCTATGACGAAAAAATTTTTTTGTTCCTCCTGCTCTAAAAGTGACCCATTTTGTACCCTATTTGAGGGCGTGAAGTGGCTCATTTTGTCCTTGACTTTTTAGCCCTCTTTTCAGAGCTAAAAAGTGATATTTTAGTCCCTAGGGCCTAAAATAGCACTTTTTGACCCTAAAATGCGGGCCAAAAGTAAGTGACAAAAAGGAGCCACTTCACGCCTAACAAAAGGTGTCCAAAATGGGTCACTTTTCGCGCAGCGGGACAAAAAAATATCGTGTGTACCACGCGCCTAAATGTAGGCCATGTTACACCCGGTAATTGCTGCACGACCCGGTACAAAATAGCCTACTTTAGGCCCTTGGTACACAATATACTATTTTGTCATAGCGGGAAAAAGGGTCTTTGCTCCCTCTTTTTCGGGAGCAAAATTGCTATTAAGTACCATGTTTATTGTTATTAAGTACCATGTCATTTCAACTATAAATATTAACAAAAATGGACTAGGCGAGTGTAGAGCACACCCTATTGCTTCGTATAAAAGGTGCACAATAAAAAAAATCTCGAGAAAAATAATTTTGAAGAAACTGTTGATTTTAAATTAAAACTAGAATCAATGCGCGCGCCTTTCGCTTGTTTTATTATTTCAATTTCGCGCCGCCTCTAAACGATATATTCGACTTTCCCCCTTCGATATCTCGAATATCGACTATCTTTTCATCACTTTTGATATTTAGGACAAACGAATTATATTATATTCAGCGAAACGTGGCTAAAAAAAGACAACACCATTACACTGTATAAATTTGAATGTGTGTAGACATATATTCTTTTGATAAATAATTAATAAATGATCATTTCTTGCATGTATAGAGCCGATGACAAGCGGTATTTACGTCGCATAAACGTGATGGCGCTCTAAGAAGCAAATGATAGGCTTTATACTGGTTGTTACTATTGTAATTATGTCTGTTTCTATAGTTCTTGAGCATTAAACATATCTCGAAGGTTGAATGCAATCAAGGTCACAGTGACACTGTTCATAATAATCTATAGCATTCGCATACCTCCAGTAACGTTATATCAATATATATAAATATTATAAACTGAAACTATTTTAATTAAGGAGTTTCGAAGATAACATGAAAAAAGTTCCATGGATTTGAAACTTTTGTCAATTAATGGTCTTACTATCGGGCATGTATGGTTTAAATTTTAAATCATTTCACCACCTGGTTTATGAGAAAATGTGACTTGAACTTGCGATTATACGCCGCTATCGCCATAAGAGCCTATGTATAAAGAGCTGTATTTGAATTCCCAATTTTTCGTAAACGAAATGGACGAATTGAATAAAACTTGAAATATAGCTGCAGAAAAGACAGAGCAATAAATGGTTAGTTTTTGTTTTGCTGGAACTTTTTTGATTTTTCGATTTTTTAAAATTGATTTTCTAATCAACGAATTAACAAAAAAGTTTTTATAATACCACTTTTGGATAGCCGATAGGGCACTTGAATCTAATGAAATCAAAATTGAGCCTCTGACTGATTTAATATCGGAGATACAACGTTTTGAATTTTTCGCATTTTGGGATGGCCATCGTAACTCCTTAAATCGCTTACAGTAATATTTTTATTTCTATATCGTCGGACAAAAATAAGTCCATACTACTGGAAAGTTTATAATTCGATATCGTATAAACACGTGAGTCACTTTATAAGTTGATTATTTATATTTTTAGTCGCTGTAATGCGTATTACTGAAAAATATCTTTTTTATTCTACTATATATACTGCATACAATACGGTTTTTGCACCTGCAGGGCAAATGGTGCTCTCCGATAGAAGTCGTCATGAATATTCACCAGTGACCTCTGGGAAATCGGCCTACTAAAACAATAAAAACTCATGGATTATGTACATTGCTGCGTTTTCTCGACCACCGGACACGTCCGCTTTTTGCATACGCCACCTCCTCGAAGCACTATCATCGTGGACACTGCAAGTGCGGCAATAATTGGGGGGTTGGTCATACAAAGGCTAGAAATAGAGTATTCCTGACATAGTAGCTCTGATGTTGCTGATTTTAAATTTCAGTCGTAAATACACTGCATGAAAAAAAATTAATAATAATGATAATCAGGGCCAAGGCCTTTTATGGAGGGGGAAATACTAGTAAAAAAAAAACAAAAATGAGTAATACGTGTGATTGGCAATATGCGGTAATCAGAGCTAATATAATATTTTTAAATTATTGCATTTATAGCTTTTTTTTTTTTTAATTTTTCACACGTGAAATTTTTTTTTCAATTTCTTTGCAGTAATTTAATGAATATGAAAAATTTTAAAAATTGTTTAATGTTTGCTAATTTTATTTTCATAAAAAATGAGGCAAATTTTTCGATAAAAATTAAGAGAAAAATTTAAACTATGATTTTATTCAAGACAAAATTTGAAGATTAAATTCACGATCAAAATTTAGACGAAGAATGAAATTAAATTTTAGACAAAAAACGAGATAAAAAACAAGACGCAATTCAAGACATAATTCGATAAAATTTAACGTAAAATTCAAGAAAAAAATTCATCGAGATAAAATTTAATATCAAATTCCAAATTCAATTCAAGACGAAAAATAAGACTAAATTCAAGACTAAATTGAGGATAAAATTCAAGACAAAAAGTTCTTGTTGTCATGTAAACTTTAACCCTTCGAGTACACACTGGGTCATCTGGACCCTTACACTGACTTTGATCGAATATAACACTCAACCATTTGAGAAAATGATAGGACTATTGATTGGCGGAGATAATTTAAACTATCGACTGTAAATTTCGACAATTGTTATAGCGTGATGAGTTATCAGATTTGTTTGATAAAAGATTGAAGTCACAGCTGATTTTCAATGCCGTAGAAATCGCGTCTATTAGCATGTAAAATAAATACTCTCGATTGAGATAAATTAGATGACTAATTTTTTTATTTATTAAAACTGATTTTCAATGCCGTAGAAATCGCGTCTATTAGCATGTAAAATAAATACTCTCGATTGAGATAAATTAGATGACTAATTTTTTTATTTATTAAATCTATTTCAAGAGAACTCACGTAAATTTTTAGCAAAAAATGTTAGAAATCTAAAAAATTGCAATTTTTTGATAAAATTCGATTGTTTATATAAATATTTTCACCGTGAATTTTTTTTCGTTGTGTTAAAGATTTTAATAACCTCTTTAATATTGATGAACTATTTAAACACAATTTTAAGTATATTTTTTAATTTTTTTAAACCAATTGGTTGAAGTTAAAGATTTTAATAACCTCTTTAATATTGATGAACTATTTAAACACAATTTTAAGTATATTTTTTAATTTTTTTAAACCAATTGGTTGACTAGTTGTAGAGTTCTACGCAATTTACTAAAGTGAAGGGTCAAATTGATCCAGAATGTTGAAAATAAGTGTGTACTCGAAAGGGTTAAACTTGAACACTACTGACTACCGAATACTGCCGATCACGCGTATTACTCTGTTTTGTTCGTTTTTTTTTTACATGTGTTAGTATTTACTACTCCATACCAAATTTTCAGCCTTGTTAATACTTAATAATAAGAAATGAAGGGATAAAAGTTCATTTTCTTCATCATTTTGCCGAGCCACATGTGGTCCAATATATTTCATGATTATTTATCATAATCCGCTCTGAAATTTATGATAATCTTTATTACATTAACTTTTTTTTATTTTGTGTACTTACTGAAGATTATTGTCAATACCGTGGAAGCAAAAAAAAAATTTCTAATCTTGATGGAATTCAAGATATTACAGAATTTACGGTGACTTACAAATAAAATACTTCGTTGAAAATATGCGGAAAACCTGCAAGCTTATCATAAGATTCATTATATTATATAGGAATTTCAATATTTATAAATTCTATCGCAAAAGGATTAAATTTTTTAATGTATTTTAATAAACGCATTAATTGCACATATTGTAGGAAATATCGTGCATTTATTTTCACATAGGTATGTTTTTTGTTTGACTATAGAATTTCGAGAATTTTCGATAAAATGTATTTCTATATTAATGAAATTTTTGCTGGAATGAAAATTCACATTCTCTTCGTGCTACCTGTTTATACATTTCCAATAGTTCCATACAGGCTCTATTAGAGATCTAAAATACATAAATTCCTATTAAATTAATAATTTTTTTAAATGACATTTTTTGATATATTAATTTAATTACTTCAAATCAATAAATAAAGATGAATTGATGAAAGAGAGAATAATATTATAAATTCAAACCGATCAAAATTCTATAAATTATTCTATATCATAGACGAAATGGGCCACATAATTTATTTATTTAATTTTAATGCGAATTAATAAATCAAGTTTATGAATATCAGTTTTTGGCTCTGTATCGAAAATTTAATTGAGATCCATTTAATTTAATTCATTAGAAAACTACATTTCACATGAAATCAATTATTAAAAAATTATTTTTAATGTTAATCGCATATAAATGGTGAATTTTTCAAATTGTTAAATTGAATTTTCTTTCATAAAAATCACATGGACATTTAAATCGATAATTTTTCGAAATGTGGTTCACCACTCCCATTGGTTTAAATAGAAATTTACACAATGCAATTGTTGCACATCCCTTATGCGAAGTATTAGGGTGTGCTATACACTCGCTTAGTTCATTTTCGCTAATTTTTTCAATTAAAATAGCACGGTACTGTAGCATGGGATTGAGGGAGAGATTTCGGAAATGAATATTGTCTTAGTTTGAAAATTAGAGTATTATTGTGACACGTCTTTACGGTGTGGCGGCCTGAACGACTCTTATCTGCCTCTTTTCCATTTCTGCACCCAGTCTTAACCCTAGCATCCACATCTGCGCGCTCGATTTTCTCACTTTCACTTCTGCACACCACATTTCTCAAGCATTTCTTAGCCTACCGTTATAATTCCTAGGTTCTATATTTTACTTTTTTTCTATACTACAGTACTAGATGAATTATTGTTATAATTACTGTAAACCGTTTTTTTTTTCTATTCACGACACTTGGATTTTCATTTACAAAAATTTTAAATTTCTTACTTTTTTCATTTAATTATAATCAATGATTTATTTTCATTTTTTACGACCGTCAGAAATTTGTTTTTTTGTTATACAGTGTGAATGATTGCGTTTTTAGTACATTCAATTTGTGAAATAAATTATAAAAATTTAATAACAATAAACAAAAAGAGCGTGTTCTATGGTTTTACCATGTTTTTTCAGTATATGTAGAAAACTTTGGCGCGTGCTTGCGCCCAATGATTAATAATAATCAACCGATACTATGTAATTCAATATTTTCCATTCAATATTTTAAACAAATCGGAATTGAATTTATCATTTATTATATTCATTGAGTATTCAATCAAGAATATTAAATTTATAAATCAATTCATATCAGCGTTTTATCATAATGAAAACATGTCAATATATTAAATTTCGCGTTAGAAATTATATATTAGTCAAAAGACACTCGTGCTGTATGTTCTGTTATAAATGAAAATTGAAATGAATTATTTACTTTAGCATGGGATGTGCAGGGTTTCATTCGATAATTTTTGTGCATCCACATATGAGAGAAAAGAATCTGCAACGAACCCCGCAAAATCAATAAGAGGAAACTAGAGTCTCGAAAATTCAGTCAACTCCGTTGTTTTCTTTATCGAATCATTCATTAAATTACGCTCAAATTCCATTTTTCTATTTTCCATTAGAATAGGTATATAAAATAGATAAGGTAGCAATGTCCTCTGAAGCCATCGAGAAATCAATAGGATACCTATGTGTGTAAATATAAAAATTTCAAAGGAAAATTGCAAATGTTTACGCTAAAATTAGTGGAAATAAAAATTTGACAATTTTTTATTGTTTTGATACCATCATTAATAACATTAGATTACTTCTATCCGAAAAATAATATCAAATCTATCGATTTTTATAATATAGGTTGCGAAAATTATTCATTCAATTGTTTTTCTGATCCAAAGTACGTTTTAAAAAATTAAAATCTTACACTTTTTGTGTGAAAATTGTTTGTTTTTTTGCCGATAACTTGGTAAATAAAAGAAATATCGAAAAAAGTTTTAGAAATTAAATTATCGGGCACTAAACTTTTTACAAAAAATATTGTAAATTTTTTTTAGAATCCCCTTAATTCTTGAGATATATCAGTATTTTTTTTATTTCGATTTTCGATATCATCTCGCAAACGAGATATTTTATGCAAAACGAAAATTTCATATTATTTGACTGTTATAACATTTTTATCGTCCGTACCTTGCTTATTTATTGATTTATCGTAAAAAATATTTTAAAAAAACGGAGAATGGAATTATAAAAAATATATTTTTGTTTATTTACTTCTATGGAAGTAGATTTCTTTCGGATATCTCGTTTTATAAACACGAATGCAATAGTAAAATTTCACTGAATCATTTAGTTTAATATGATTAAATATTTAAGACTAGCAAAACATATCGATATGGAAATTAAAGCTTATTTAATCAGTTTTCAGATGAACTCAACGAATATTTCATAAGTTATCGCGTTCAAAAATTATCTTAGATGAAATCATCAAAAATCGGATTTTTTTCATTTTTCGAAAATTTTAATTTGCTGCCATTTTTAAACTAATCAACCGATTTGACTCATCTTCGAACTCAACCTTGGTATTGATCCATAGAATAAGTATGCCGAGTTTCGTTATTTATATATATATAAAAGTCCCAAATCTTTGTTCGGATTTGGCGTCTAAACTACTCGAGCAAATGACATGTAGTTAGTGCCATTCGACGCAGAATTTTATGCAGTTTCGTTTAGGCTAATTTTTTTTTTTATGGTACCGCTTAATAATAACAAAATTCACGATTGAGATAATCATATTTTATGTTCGCGCCTTTTTCATACGTCATTTGATTATGTAATTTTTTATTATTTTTGTATCAAAGTGAACATAGGCATGAGTCTTTTGTTTATGTCTCTGTGCCAGTCAAATTTAAAGGTATCTCATGAATATTATATAAAATGGAATTAAAGTGTGTTTTGTGGACATGCTCAATAATTTTATATATTTTTTCCCTGGGTACAAATAGAGTCTGATGCGTTTTTTTTTTTTTTTTTTTTTTTTTTTTTTTTTTTTTTTTTTT
>MVJL01008387.1:0-63664 GCA_002156465.1 Macrocentrus cingulum
ATTGATTTTAATAGGTTTTCGATTTTTAGGGGTGTTCTACCCGGCGTAGAATTGAATAATTTTGTAATTATGTGGATAAATACTTACAAACGATTGGAGGACGTTTCTACACGCTGTAAAAACACGAATCCGGTGGCAAATATTTTTTAAATTGATTTTAATAGATTCTCGATTTTTAGGGGTGTTCTACCCGGCGTAGAATTGAATAATTTTTTAATTATGTGGATAAATACTTAAAAACGATTGGAGGACGTTTCTACACGCTGTAGAAACACGAATCCGGTGGCAAATATTTTTTAAATTGATTTTAATAGGTTTTCGATTTTTAGGGGTGTTCTACCCGGCGTAGAATTGAATAATTTTTTAATTATGTGGATAAATACTTAAAAACGATTCGAGGACGTTTCTACACGCACATCTTTGTGCTTAGGCCACCGTTTATAAAAAATTTAACTAAAATTATGATTCTAGATTTTTAGGGGTGTTCTACCCGGCGTAGAATTGAATAATTTTTTAATTATGTGGATAAATACTTAAAAACGATTCGAGGACGTTTCTACACGCTGTAGAAACACGAATCCGGTGGCAAATATTTTTTAAATTGATTTTAATAGATTTTCGATTTTTAGGGGTGTTCTACTCGGCGTAGAATTGAATAAGTTTGTAATTATGTAAATAAATACCTAAAAATGATGGGAGGACGTTTCTACACACTGTAGAAACACGAATCCGGTGGCAAATATTTTTTAAATTGATTTTAATAGGTTTTCGATTTTTAGGGGTGTTCTACCCGGCGTAGAATTGAATAAACTGTAGAAACACGAATCCGGTGGCAAATATTTTTTAAATTGATTTTAATAGGTTTTCGATTTTTAGGGGTGTTCTACCCGGCGTAGAATTGAATAATTTTTTAATTATGTGGATGAATACTTAAAAACGATTGGAGGACGTTTCTACACGCTGTAGAAACACGAATCCGGTGGCAAATATTTTTTAAATTGATTTTAATAGGTTTTCGATTTTTAGGGGTGTTCTACCCGGCGTAGAATTGAATAATTTTTTAATTATGTGGATAAATACTTAAAAACGATTGGAGGACGTTTCTACACGCTGTAGAAACACGAATCCGGTGGCAAATATTTTTTAAATTGATTTTAATAGGTTTTCGATTTTTAGGGGTGTTCTACCCGGCGTAGAATTGAATAATTTTTTAATTATGTGGATAAATACTTAAAAACGATTGGAGGACGTTTCTACACGCTGTAGAAACACGAATCCGGTGGCAAATATTTTTTAAATTGATTTTAATAGGTTTTCGATTTTTAGGGGTGTTCTACCCGGCGTAGAATTGAATAATTTTTTAATTATGTGGATAAATACTTACAAACGATTGGAGGACGTTTCTACACGCTGTAGAAACACGAATCCGGTGGCAAATATTTTTTAAATTGATTTCAATAGGTTTTCGATTTTTAGGGGTGTTCTACCCGGCGTAGATTCGAATAATTTTTTAATTATGTGGATAAATACTTAAAAACGATTGGAGGACGTTTCTACACGCTGTAGAAACACGAATCCGGTGGCAAATATTTTTTAAATTGATTTTAATAGGTTTTCGATTTTTAGGGGTGTTCGACCCGGCGTAGAATTGAATAATTTTTTAATTATGTGGATAAATACCTAAAAATGATGGGAGGACGTTTCTACACACTGTAGAAACACGAATCCGGTGGCAAATATTTTTTATATTGATTTTAATAGGTTTTCGATTTTTAGGGGTGTTCTACCCGAGAAACACGAATCCGGTGGCAAATATTTTTTATATTGATTTTAATAGGTTTTCGATTTTTAGGGGTGTTCTACCCGGCGTAGAATTGAATAATTTTGTAATTATGTGGATAAATGACGGCGTGAATTTAATAATTTTCTAATTTTCTAGATAAATACATAAAAAGGATTGGAGGACCTGTCTACACGCTGTAGAACGTCGAATATCATGGCACAAATTTTTATAATGATTTTAATTAAATTTTCTAGATAAATACATAAAAAGGATTGGAGGACCTGTCTACACGCTGTAGAACGTCGAATATCATGGCACAAATTTTTATAATGATTTTAATTAATTTCCGGTTTTCTAGGGGTCTTCCGCCGGTGTGGAATTGCTTTGCTCCCTGAAAAAAGTCTCAAAACGCTTTATCACTGTTTTCCAACCCTAAATTTTTTTTGTATACTCTGAGTTTAAAGTATTACGTCTACATGTACTACACTCTTCCTACACCGTAATGCTATCAAAGACAATGTTAACTACATAAATATCGATTTTTTTTTAACTTTAGGATAGCTTTAACTAGCGTTAGCACGTAACATCAACACTGATGTGAACAGAGCGCCGAATTTATCCCTAATTGTGTACGACTTTGCATATTTTTAATCGTTGAATCCCCCAAATAGGGACTCCAGGACTTGATAGTGTCATGCCGTATCGTTCTAGTAATAATATAAATGCCTAACAATAAATATATATCTCACTCACCAACGATGAATCTGCAACTCCCGGTGAGTACTGCTCCTGCTGTTGCTGTTGTTGCTT
The DNA here is from genome assembly GCA_002156465.1 of Macrocentrus cingulum. Lineage (NCBI taxonomy): Eukaryota > Metazoa > Arthropoda > Insecta > Hymenoptera > Braconidae > Macrocentrus > Macrocentrus cingulum. Next base: position 2,594 of record MVJL01008387.1, read on the forward strand.
TTGGTGCTGCTAGCTCTGTTGTGATACCTTGCATTCGATGAGTCCGGGATCCTCCGAATCATGACCTTAATAATCAAAACAATTCCTTTCAGTTAACGTTTTCTCACTTGCAACAGTTAAAATAAAATGTTACCGAATAAAAACTATAACCTCAAAATATGCTTTCGAATCTTACCATTGTAATCTGATTTCCTCACATGTAAAGGGCGTACAACTTAAATCATGTGCCGTGGAATAATTGATCTAGGTCTTTCTATCAACATTAATCCTCCAAAACCATTCAATTTCGCGGATATTGTCATTTATTTGCTATGGATTTGCCGTCGTGCGTTTATACGAGACAGAGAGAGACAAACTAATATCGATTTTACACAAAGATGGCGTCGATGAGCTGTTCTATAGGTGGAATCCAACTTTTGGCGGGCTTTTTATACGAGACAGAGAGAGACAAACTAATATCGATTTTACACAAAGATGGCGTCGATGAGCTGTTCTATAGGTGGAATCCAACTTTTGGCGGGCTTTTTCAATTTTATTATTTTTCTTGTCTGAAAATTCGGCATATTCATTCATTGTAAATTCAATTGTCAATCCCTATAAAGTAATAAACAACAAGGTGACTCAATTTTTTCTCTCTTAATGTCTTAATGGAAGAACAATGAACTACAATTTATTCAAGTACACGGCATACACGGTATACCGTGGGGGTCCGAATAGACACAGTCATGTTTTCATAAATTTCGCTCACGCACGAGTGGCGCCACATTTCAATGCAATAATTTTCAGCGGTCGTCTATCCAACTAATCAGCCAGTGTTAAATTTTAACGCAGCGTTAAAATAACGCACCATGTGTAAGTTCAGCCCAACTGAAACATGAATTCCGGTCGCAGTCGTGTAGTGTGCCTCGTCGTCACTGGTATTTTATTTTCCTCGTGATAACACAGAGATTATATCCGCACTTGCTTGCTTACTTTTTTACGTCATTGTCGACACAAAATTACCTGGAAAATAATCAATTTTATGTAAACCTCGGGAATCAAGATATCCAAGTGTGTGTGGGCCCATCAGCGAGGAATTGCGCCGCCATTTTGCAGCCGCCGTCACTAGATTGAAGCGCGAAAATTTGAATTAAATTGAAAACGTAAGCTTATTGATATTTATTTTTTTTTACACGCTTATATCGACTTATTACTCAATAATCTATGTATCATGTGATTATTCTTTATAATATTCGCTTTTGTTTGAAGAATTTTCTCCATTTGACTCTCGATCGTTGCTTCAACTTCTCTCAACGACTCTTTCAACGGTTTTACTGATTCTTTCGTTGCATTTCTCTCGATAATTAATTGCTCTCTTAAATTATTAAATTGATTTTTCCAATCTTCCTGCTCCTTCTCCATTATTTCCACATTTTCCTGCAGATAATCCAACAATTTTCCCAGAGGATTTGTCGTTCGTGTCAACGATTGAATTGTCCCCCTCAATTTATCAATCTCTTTCACAACTGCATGCCTGTCTTTTTCCGCTCCAACCTCCCACTCGATCTCTACTTTATTCGGTATTAATTCAACGCTCCGTTCGCTAATGAGTTCCTTTTGAGTTTCAAGTATTTGAGCCACCAGATAACCGTGCTCCTGAGTCAGTTGGCGGTCCAGGGGATCGAGTGTGGACGTGTCGTCGATTGTCGATGTCTGGACAACCACCATTTCCTCCCCGTCGTCCTCTTTTGCGTCAAAGTTTTCGACAATTAGGCTGACATTGCCGATTTGAGTTAGTGCAGCACTGTTTATCATAAAATCCGACTTGGCTTTGATTTTTGGAGCTGCTGGCCGAGCACTAGGAGGTCGTACACTTGGTGGCCGCAACAGTCCTCTGTTTTTCGACGCTACAACTTCCGCCACTTGCTTTTCTGCTGGTCCAGGTGCTGGTTTTAAAGGTTCTGACAGTTCTAAGTCCTTGGTGGTAAGTTTTTCTTGCTCTTTTGGCTCTTCCTCGTGAATAACTTTTACAGGATTATCCTCGACAGGTTCTAAAGGCTTGCTAGAGTCGGTGGTAGCTGCAGTAGCCACTTTTTCGCCTGCAGAAATCGTCGAATTTGTCATTTTTTCCGGCTCTGTGCTCCGTTTTTTTGTCGTTGATGATTTACGTTTTTTTGTCGCATCTTTTGATTCAGTTCCTGCGGTGATTTCATGGCTTTTTGATTTAGAATCTTTTTTTTCTAGGTTGCTGCTGGCATCTCGGGTTTTTGAGTCTTTTGTGACAGATTTTGATTCACGTTTGTTGGATGATTTGACATCTTTGTTTTTTGATTGTTCACGACTTGATGCATTTTCCGATGATGTACTTGACTTTTTAGTCTCTTTTTTTACGTCAGTTGACTGTTGAGTTTTTGACTTTTTGGATTTTTCTTTTTTTTCCAAGGTTTCTTTGTAGTGTCCAATTGCTTCGGCACTTGAAACATTTTTTTCCAAAGCTCGGCCAATTGCTTGGAGCAATTCGTTAGTTTTTATTGGCTCTTGGCCGGAAATTATCTTGGATGGTCTCACGGTTAATTCATTACCTGTTATCACTTTAACAGCATCAATAAGTTTAGTTAGATAGGCTAATTTATCTTCTTTATTTTTTATGTTACCACTGTTACTCTCTTCCTCGGTGAATAAGTTGTCGAGAAATCCGGTTTCTTTGATTATGGCTGAGATTATATCGTGTAAAAATCTAAATGGTGGTTTTCGCAGTAGTTTCTCAGTTAGTGGTGGTTTTTTTATGTATTTTTTCAATAGATTTTGAGTTTTTTTCACTGATTCCTGTAGTTTTAATTCTTCTGCCATTTTTTAACAACAATTTTTAGTCAATATTTTAAGTTTACTTTATATACAATCTTTTTCGTTAGGTTTATTTACTTTTCTCGGTTACTATGACAACATATTCATCGTAGAGGTGGGTTTTCACTATAGGGTGCTCCTCTCTTTATTTGTCGCACGCACGTGTGGGTGCACGTTGAACAACATTCTTGAGGTTGAAAATTTCCAAACTAATTCTATATACATAATTCTATGTGGTGAATCAATAATTTATATTGCATAATCAAAATTATCGATTATCTACTCAAAATTTTACTCACATAAATTTAATTTTTTACTCCATCTTAATTATAGTCCTTATTATGTCTACATTATTTATCTGGTAGAATTTATCGGATTGAATTTTTCGAGTGATTAGATATCATGAAACGTGAGAAGGACCGCATACATGATAAAATATATTATTTATGATACGAGAAAACAGATAACATAAAAAATTAAAGCGCTAGTAATAATATCGTCTGCTGCTGTTGCTCAAAACCATCGTTAAAATTGAAATTTCATCGTGTTCTACATCATAAATAGGCAATATCATAAAAGATTAGAGAGAGTTGTGATTGTCGTTTATCTTTTAGTGTTTTAACAGAGAGGGAAACCCACATCTTTCATCTAAAGCATGTATAAACTCAAGTATTTACACTTTTAAAGCGTCAGTTCTATACGATCCGTCGTGATTAATGGTAATTTTGACTTATTTCGAAAGTTTTCCTCAATAAAAACGTGTCCGGCATACTGCGTATTATTCCTGTGACATTCATACAATAGAAATTCACATATGTATTCGTTTAAATGATTGTGTACGTGTGAGAATGCCAGGGAATACCAAGAGATAAATTGATAAAAAACTTCCTCACATCGTTGTGAATTTTTGATTATTCTTCGTGTTTTTTCATCTATTTCATTTTTGGAAACTGATTTCCCATTAATTTCAATTTCCAACAACCATTTGTAAGTATAACAACTAATTTATCAAATTAATAAATAGAAATTACAACTATTTCTCTATAAAAATCCCTTTAAATCTAAATATATAAATTCTAACCTCACTTATGTATTATCTAACGACAATGCTGTGATTAAATGTTCTAGGGGCTGAAAATTGATCATTTTAACATGAATGACAGCAGAGACGATGGATTATCATCAATTTCCAATGCCACAGTTACAACAATTACTGATAGTCGATCACCTGATGCTCAAAACAATGGAAAATTCACGGAAAATTCCTTACTATCTAATCAGACATACTTTGATGAGGAAAAAATTCATATTCCAGAAACAGAAGACGTGAGTAATTATGAAAATTCACTAGACAATCAATCAACAGCTTAATTATATAATTGAAAAACACGTTTTCAGACGGCATTTAGCTTCAGGAAATTATGGGCATTTACCGGACCTGGTTTTCTCATGTCTATCGCCTATTTAGACCCCGGAAATATCGAATCAGACCTGCAGTCGGGTGTAAAAGCTAAATACAAGGTGATTATATACAAAAGAATGATCAAAATCCATGTTTTTAATTTTTAAATCATTTTACAGTTGTTATGGGTGCTGCTCAGTGCAACTGTCCTCGGACTGGTTATGCAACGACTGAGTGCTCGTCTAGGAGTTGTCACTGGTCTTCACCTGGCAGAATTGTGCTATAGACAGTATAAAAAAGTACCGAGAATTCTTCTCTGGATCATGACTGAGATCGCTATCATCGGTAGCGACATGCAGGAGGTTATAGGAACGGCCACTGCGATCTTTTTGCTATCTAATCGAAAGTAAGCGACTATTAAAATACAATATCGATAGATAAGTTGATTAATTCAATGTTTTTGTTGTAGGATTGAACTGTGGATTGGTGTTTTAATTACTGTTTTTGATACTTTTACGTTTTTGTTTATTGACAAATACGGTCTGAGGAAACTAGAACTGTTTTTTGGCTTTCTCATCACCGTTATGGCTGTGACTTTTGGCTATGAGTACGTTGTATCTGATCCACCGCAATTGGAGCTACTGGGTGGCATGTTTACTCCAATGTGTCGAGATTGTAATAGTAAAGTTTTGCTTCAGGCTGTTGGGATTATTGGTGCTGTTATTATGCCGCACAATTTGTACCTTCACAGTGCCCTAGTAAAAGTATGTGTTGTAGAATTATTTTATAAAGAAGAAGAATTATTATTTTAATTGTTTATATTTTTTTGCAGTCGAGAGACGTTGATAGACGACAACCGTCTAAAGTAAAGGAGGCGAATAAATATTTTTTTATCGAAGCGTGCGTTGCTCTTCTCGTTTCGTTTATAATTAATGTATTTGTTGTTGGTGTATTTGCTAATGGACTTTCTGGAAAGACTAATGGAGATATTGTAAGTTGGAATATATTTGTTTTTAATGCAATTAATTTAAGTATTTTATCGAGGTAATTTTTTTAATTTTGATTTTTTCAGTATAATGTGTGTGCTAATGCCAGCAATGCTCTTGGAATTGAAACATTTGAGGTAATAATTAAATTAATAGGATAGAATTTGTATGTTTATATAGTTGTTTCATTTTTTTAGAATAACACTGAACCCGTGGAAGCGGATCTTTACTCTGGTGGAATTTTTCTTGGCTGTCGATTTGGCGTACCAGCCATGTACATTTGGGCTGTTGGTATTTTAGCTGCTGGACAATCATCAACAATGACTGGAACATATGCAGGACAATTTGCAATGGAGGGATTTTTAAATTTACAATGGTCTAAATGGAAGCGCGTTTTATTTACTCGAACTATTGCTATTGTCCCGACACTTTTTGTTGCTTCCTATGCGTCAATTCAAGATTTAACGGGAATGAATGATGTTTTAAATGCTGTTATGAGTCTACAACTTCCTTTTGCTACACTTCCAACGATTGCTTTTACCAGTAGTGTACATATAATGGGGAAATTCAAAAATGGAATGTAAGATAAATTTAATATTTATCCATATAAAAAGAAATATCTTTAATTAAACAAAATTCTTCTGTTTTTTTCAGGTTCAATATGATTGTTTCTACAGGTTTATCGGCTCTTGTAATAGGAATCAATATATATTTTGTAATGGATGCAGTTCGTGAGCTTAAACATTGGGCTATTTATTTAGGTATTGCAATTTATGCAATATTTTACCTCGGATTTTGTCTTTATTTGATTATTCACATGGCTATTGCAATGGGTGCAGAAAGTTTGACAAGAAATCGAGTAAGTATTTAAAAAATTTAAACAAAAAAAAGAGATATTCTCATATTATAAATTTTTACGTAAATATTCTTTAAATTAAAAATTTTTTTATTACAGTTTATAGCAAAATATATTGGAGGACCAACGGAAATAAGTTATTTATTTCCATTTATACCAGGACGTAGTAATGATTATTCCAGGTAAGAAAAATAATGTGTAAAACAAAAAAGAATTTTTTAAATTAACAAAAATGATTATTTACTAATTAATCGAATTTTTGTCAAGTGATTAATGCTTCGTGTTATGGAAAATGGTGATGGTATCTTGTTTTTTTTTTAATCTAAAAAGGTGAATGTCTTTTTTTTTACTGATTGTTTATTTTGTTGCTTGTCTGCGCAATTAAAAACGGATTGAACATATTATTTCAATGAAAATGAAATCAATTATGTTTTTTTTTTTTTTCAAATTCACCAATTTGATTTCAGTATTGATGGATTAACGAAGAAAAATTGCATGACTCTACACGAAAAACAAAAAATATTTAAATAAATTCAATTCAATTATGAAAAATATTAAGATTTGTATTATGCGAAAAAATTATAATGAAATGATTGAAAAATACTAAAAATTAAATTTATACAAATTTAAGGTCGAATTCATTGATTTAATATCAATTTTAAATGGATTTATGCGATTTTTCGATAATACAATAAGAAATAAGACAAAATATGTCTGTTCAATCCATTTTTCTTTTCGTTTGCTAATTTAGCTAGATTAAAACGAAAAAATTCATACCACATATTAATGTATAGCAATAAAATTTTAATAATCTATGTACATATAAAAAAAAAACATACTAAACAAAACTCAAAAATTCTCAGGGTCAAATAACAATGTTATTATATGTTTTTATTAGTTATATAAGTAGAAAAATCAAGATTTCACGTGTATTTTGTGTAAATCATGTATTAACACTAGAAATCAATTATTTTTTTAAGTAAATCCATATATTGTAATTAAAATCGCATTTAATTGTCATTTATCGTTGCATTTTTACCTCATTAAATATTTTTAGATAAATTAATAACTCAATATAAGCATCAGTGGTGTTGAAAAAAAAAGAATTTGCATGAAAATAAAAGTGAAAAAAATTTTTTGATCATCTATTGTTTCACAGTACCCTCAACGTGTCAGTGACGTCTTTGTATTTGAGTGATTCTTGATTCTGCATATATCACATTATCAAAAATCAGTGAAAAAGGTTATACTAAATCAACTGCCATCATTGAAAGACGTTTTTTTTGCTTTCATCATTTCTTTATACCGCCGACATGATGCTGCCTGTGGTACGTTTGATCATTCTGTCGTTTTTATATTGTGCAAGTGAAAACGAAGAATAAATTTCATTTCTGCAACATTTGAAAATTTTTTTTACACACGCTTTAATTTATTTATTAATTTTTTTTTTTATTTTTTGGATCAATCATTTAATTTTCTTGAGACTAACCAATTTATTTCTCTTCAATGTTCCTTTATAATCCGTACATATGGTGTGTAGCATGGCATTGCAACGAATTCCATTGACTAAATATGATTATTAAGGTAGGATATTGCTTGATATTTAAATATTTTATTTTATTCAAAAGGATATTTTCCTTTCAAGACGAAAAAATCGATTTTTAAAATTTTTTTTTTATATTAAAATTAATTGAAATTAATTTTACAGGACAAATCCTGTTTTTTTATATGATGGAAGTATACAAAGTAGTTTTTCAAACCTCAGTCATCTGTAAGAAGATTTTTAAAATTAAATTAAAATTAATTCATGAATTTAGATAAAAATTTGTAAATTAATAATTGTAAATATTGAACAAAGGTAATAGACAATTATTTATTATAAATTGTGATGTATACATATAATAATATATCCACATTTATTGTATCCATGGCTGAAATATGCATCAAATCCAAGACACATTGTGAATATAAATATTTGTTATTCATGATTAAGTTTTTTTGCACATAATAAAAATATTTTCTGTGCATAATTTTTGTAATTTTTTTTCAAAATATTTATGAAAATTATTATCACATAAATGAGATTTTCGATAATCACAGAAAGAAAAAAAATTCTTGTTTTTCCAAATGAATTAATTTGAGGTAGACTAGCTCATACGAATATCGTTCGAATCGTCGTTGAGTATAATACAGTTTTTGATTTTATATTGGGTCTGTCGACAATCGCAGATAATACTGACGATAATTATGCTTATAATGCCAATATACAACCAATAGTATCAGCATTACTACCACGATTAGCATCAAAATTGCAGTTGACAGTACAGCTGAAATAAGATAAAGAAATTTTGCAATTGTTACTATATTACATTACTAATAACAAAAAAGCTGCAATTTGTTTTTGTAAAATTTTTCAAGGAGTACCCCTTAGAAATTTTGTGATTTTTTGTCGATAACTCGGTAACTAAGCGAGATAACAAAAAAACTTATAAGAGTGAAATGATTTCAAATTTTATTACCTACAAAAAATGTAGAATACATTTTTTTGAAATTTTGCTCAGTTTGCGAGATATTTCAAAAAATGTAAAATCTTAAAAACTGAAAAAATTATACAAAAAAAATTTTACATACCGCTTTCAAATTTCAATTCCAAGTTTTCAAATTCATTTAATTAATATGTGATATAAAACTTACCTATAATGACTGGCAGACTTATATTTATGCTAACGTCCTCATGATTCATTTGACATTCTTTCTCGAGATCATTAGGTATCACATCTTTTGTCAATTTTTCAAAATTGTCAAGCGGACAAGCTGCAGTACAGCCAGGAATTGTTAATAACGTTGGTTCGGCACTAGAATTCTTATAAAAAACCTGTAATCCAAGAAAAAAAAAACTCATTTTTATCTTATCTTATCACGTGTCGTAGCAATTAACAAATTATTTAACGATAATTCAACTGACCGTCACGACATGTTGACCTGCAACATTCTTTCGTAATTCTACGAGCACAGCAGACGCATATGGTGGACAATGCGGATCAAACAATTGCAAAGTCATTAAAAAATTAGCAATAGTTTCATCATGAGCACTGTAAACAAATATTTTTCGATTTGGCAACAAGAAACCTTTGGATTTCAACACCATATGATCCAACATTTCTCCAAGTAATGATCCGGATTTTAATCGTTGAAGAATTTTATTATATGCATCAGTCATAAAACTCAAACGTGCTAGAGGCTCTAATTTATCTGGAAAAACTGATTTTGTCCAGCTTGGCAATGTTTTATTATATAAAGCCTAGAAAAAAAAAAACAAAAATTTCTTTAACTTAATATACTTGACATTTTAATGAGTAATTCTTACCTCAATTAATAAATTATTGTAAAGATACTCTAGTTTTAATAAAGAATTAATTTCTGATCCTGTGTTTTTCGATAAATATTTATATAATTCAGCATTATCTTCATCAATTTTCTTGAATTTCGGTGAATTTTTTAATTTATCCAATTCATAATTGTAACGAGGACATAATTTCTTAGCTGAAAGAAGGCTGTCTAGATGTTCAGGAACTGTATGAACAGGAATAGGCATCCAATTAGCTAAATCCCAAATTTGTTTATCCTTTGGTGGATACAATCCGGCTAAATTAGCCTCAGCTGACATTAAAGTTCGATCCACATCTGTACTTCTTACATAAATGTCCTTGACAGAGTAGGTTACCGGTAGAAAGTCCCTGTATCTTTCTCTCAGCCAACGTCCTAGCTGTAGCTGTTGATGCATTCCAATCTGTGAAATACAAATAATACCATGGCAATTACTTATTGCGCAGAGATACGCGCGCTATCAGTTAATGCTAATTTTTTAATGACTTTTTTATCGGCTTCTTGGCATGACGCTATCGTCAGGCCTTGACTAATTGATCGATATGGCAATATACAAGCCTCGGCACAATTTGCGAGTAGGAAAAAATACAAATATGGAACATCAAGTTGTGCTCTCTGTTGTCTAGGCAATGTATGAAATAAAATAATCTTACAGGCGTTAGTTGAGCAAAGGGAACAGGCCAATCCGACTCATTTTTATATGGGTCTTTAGGGTATGGATCTATAGGCGTTCTATCTCCATGCCGGTACAACTGTAACAAAATCGCATTGAAATAAAATACCCTGATAAAAATAAGCTCATCAGACAATGAATATTATCAACTATATACAGAAGAAAACAAAGAAGGAATATTTTTATTATCTCAATATGTTGGAAAAATTGTATAGTGTGCTTTAAAAAATAAAATTTATTAAATAAATAATTTATTTACTTACAATATGTGATAAAATAATGGATCCTAATTCTTGGTGTGAAGAATCCAACGGAGAAACGGTCAAAAAAATATTTAGAAAAATACAAAAACACAATTTAATCATGATAAAATTTTGATGAAACATAAATTGAATTTATTTTTACATTATATCTTAGCTGAATTAATTTTTTCTGCTTGTAATTTAATTTGGAAACATACAATATGCACTGATCGACAAGATTACATATGCGCTCTCTGTTATTTTATTTAGTACAATGTAGCAACCAACACAATTTAACAGTTTTATTTGTACGTGTGTAGAAATGTGTGTTTACGTACGAGAGAGAGTGGAAAATTCGATGAAATAGACATTCCGCCAATCAGGTTCGATCTTGAAATAGAATGAGTCAATCACGTTGCATTTATCCTCTCTCCCTTTTCACCATTTTGAATTAGCAGTCAGAAATCACTGTCTCGCAAATTTAAGGTTAGATTTATGTAATAAGCTAAAACTTGACAATATTTTAAGGATTTTTAATCTGTTGTTACATAAGATTTATTTATTGTATAAAAATTTTGTTTAAATATTGCAGAAAAAAACGTATTTATTAAATTTGGCTGAATTTTCCCGAAGGAAAAAAAACTGAACGATGGCAATCAGTTTCACCAGGTACACTTGGATTTTTCCATTAATTTCATTTTTTTTTTTATTAATTTGAAACAATTTCCAGAATATTGTGTCAAAAGCAGTTGGGTTTTCATCATGCTCGTGGAATTTTAATGACTAAGTGAGTTTTTCAAATTGTTAATGTTGACATTTCTGATGTGAATGCACGATATATCGTTTTTATTAGAGCACCAGCAGTGTCGTCTGCAGTTTCAAGATGTGTTGCTGATATTGCTCAAGTATCTGAAACATTTTCCGAAAGAAATCAACGACTTAAGCGACCTATGTCGCCTCATTTGACGATTTACAAGCCTCAATTGACGTCTATGCTGTCAATCACGCATCGAGGAACAGGATTAGCTCTGACTTATTATGCCACAGGAGCTGCACTAAGTAAAGTCAAAAGATCATCACGATAATATCGAATTAAGTATGATATTTTAATTTAAATTTGAGTTTTTTTGCTATAGTTGAGTTCTTCATGCCCGGAGGCATGTCCTGTTTCATCCAGTCCATCGATGCAATGTGTCTACCGATCCCAGTGCTGTTCTTTGGAAAATTCCTGATAGCTTGGCCAGCTACTTACCACTATTTCAATGGAATTCGCCACTTGGTTAGTCATTTATTCCGATAAATTTGTTGATACATTTTACAAAACGTTTTTTTGTTTAAGACCTGGGACTTGGGAAAATTTTTGACGATTAAAGATGTCTACAAGACCGGTTGGACTGTTCTGGGTCTTTCAGTGATATCTGCCACACTGCTTGCAGCTATTTTCTAAATTATTTAGTCGACCAGCACAAGTAATTCCCTTTAAAATCGTAATATTTGTAATATATATCGTAATTCTTGCAATAAATTATGAAGTAATTTCATAATTAAGTTAATAGTAGTATAATATTGTATGAAAAAAAATTTTATTCTTATCAAATTTGGACAATGTTACTCATAATCGTCCATTGATACATCCATAAATTTTTTATAGATCGCCATAAATTTTGCGACAAATGCTTCAAGATGAAAAATAGCCTTTGAACCAGAGTGCATTCGATGCTCAAATTGTGCAGCAATCGCGACGATCTGTGACTTTAATTGCAAGTCACAATTTTTAATGGATTCTTGAAGAAGACCTCGAAAAATTAAATCACAGGGAATTGCATGAGTGATAAGTTCGTACAGTCTTTGACGAATATCTAAGAGTTGATTTGGCGATTGTTCTGACACCATCATACTGGCAGTTTTTTTCAAAAATACCTGCCAATCTGGTTGAGTTATTGATTGATCTGCTGTAAATGGATATCTGAAATATTGAAAATTGATGTGAAAAATATGTAATTTCAATAATTATAGGAATATCTTACTTTTCAACTTTGCAGGCTTCAAACATTAAAATGGCCCTTCGCAAATTTCTCTGACTTGTTTCAGCGATGCGAGTAGATAATTCATCGGGTAAAGTGAGTCCCTCTTTTTTAGAAATGCTTTGAAGTACAGTTTTAATTTCAGGAATCGTTGGAGCAGGCACACGAATGGCTAAACATCGAGATCGAATGGCTGGAAGTACTCGAGACGTTGAATTGGTGCAGAGAATTAATCTACAAGTAGCTATGTACTTTTCCATTGTTCGTCGAAGCGCGTGTTGGGCATCTTTAGTCAGATGATCGACGTTGGTAAGAAGTACAACTGTAAAAATTGAATTAAAATTAATTTTGTGTTCATTAACAGTTGATGTGTCGCAGTAAACCTTTAAATTCTCGTTGCCCAGTAGTGTCTATTTGATGTGTTTGTGCGGTGGTTTTTACCAGATCCATGATTACAACTCTGTCGTAAATTCCAACGTCACTGGGATTCACTTCTATGTGATAATTACTGCTTATCGTCATTATCTCGAGTTTTTTCTTCGATGGAGTCTGTGGATAAGAAGGTAATAAGGATTTGATTGATTATTTTAATTGATAAATAAAGACAAATACTTCAAATTGCATGGCTTCCATTCGAAGTCTTTCGACTCCAGGCCCATACAGCTCGCGAATAATTGCCATAATTCGAGTCTTTTTTCCAGCGCCAGGAGGTCCATGTACCAGTAAATGAGGAAAGTCTCCTTTTTGTACCTAAATTAAATAACAATTAGTTGTTATTTCTGTTAAAAATAGCAGTGTTAAGGCTTGAAAACGTTTACTTTACCATATTTCGCAGGTGCTCCGCCTGTTCTGTGTGAAAGTCTAATTTATTAAGACTTGTTGGGCGATATTTATCAACCCATAAGCTCATTTTGATGGTGTTTTTTTTATTTACAATAGAAAAATACACTTTATTTGCGTGAAATACCAAGAGTAAACAAATGTGTTTATTTATAAAATAATTTATTGCCTATTGAAATAGAATATATGATTTTCTGTTGTGTTATAAATCAAGATATAGGCTGTGGATAGTCAATATTTCGTGTTAATTTGAATATAGATTGAAAGTAATTAATTTTTTGAATAATACATTTATAAAATCCTACCGATTAACCGAACTGCAATGTACAAAATCAAGAGCAACACAACAGGCGAACAGGCAACAACAAATGCAAATTTTGTTGGGTTAGGTTTTTTTATAACCGTAGTTGTTGGTAAAGGAGAAACTAATTCATTGCAAAAATAGTCCTGTGGGGAGTCCCCAGTAGTGGATTTTTTTTTTTCGAATTAGCATTGTTATGTTATTCAATATATTCAATGCAGTATACAAATTGTTTTTATAATTAATTTAAACAAATAGTCAACGCTTAACGTTTTTGAAATTGATAACGTAAAATATCCCCCCCCCCCTCTCTCTCTCCACTGTAGCATATAAATTTGAAAAATGCGCCTACTAGAAGTTTCTACTCCTACCACCAGAGCACGCACGGATAAATCCTCGAGTAACTGGTTTCCCCTCTCACTTGGCATGATCTACGGTTATAATTTTAGACGCGTAGTATTTCTATATATATGTTGTATGGTGCTTTGTTCATTTTGAAAGCCGGTTTCATTGTTTATTGCCACTTATTATTCGTTGATAAGTAATTATAACTATCATCATAGCAACGCCGATCCGTATAAAGTGTGTATAATTTGTATGGGAAGTACAACAAATCCATTGTGGCTTGGTAACCTCGCAGCAGATGATGTAAGTTGGCGTTTAATTCATCTCAGCTCAACTTAACCTTGAAGGCATCAAAATTAACAAAATCAAAGTAAACAGCAAATAACGATTCTTTATTAAAAAATAGCCTTAAACATTAATAGCAAAAGTGCGACACAAAACCATAGATTATTTTGCTTCTTGCACTAATTTTAAAAATTCTCAAAATTCTGTGTGTAGGATAGAGTGTAAACTTGTGTGTAGATTAATTTAATACTTAAATTCTATGCAGTTGCCTTTTTTTTGGGTCGTAGAAAGATTTTTCCATTTTTTTCACGATTAAAATAGTTATAGCATGATTATGGGTGTTGGATTAGTAGTAGGCTTGTGTAATGTTTTTAAAAAAATTAATGTTAGCATAGCTCATTAACCTAATTCTGCAAGAACTGAGTCAAGATCCTCTTGAAGTGATAAACTGTCTTCTCTCTGCTTTACTAGATCATCCTTCAATCGATCTACTTGAGCTTTAAGCAAATAATTGCCCTTTTTCAGTGATGCTAAGCGTCCCTCGTGTTTTTTCACAACCGTCTGTAAAAATTATTTATTTATTTCAAGTTTTTTCTGGTTAGGATTCATCATAAATACCTGTAATTTTTCTTTTCGATCCTCAGAGTCATTGGCTTCATCGTCAGTTTCTGATTCGTCGTCTTCAGAGGCTTCAGACTCTGATTCCTCCTCGGATTCCGTCTCATCCTCGTCATCGTCGTCCTCTTCCTCTTCTTCTTCCTCCTCTTCCTCGTCGTCTGTGTCTGCCATCAATTTCGCCATTTTATCTACCTCCTTTTGCAACGATTTGAATTTTTTCTTCTCGTCTTTTAGCATTTTTTGCTGCTGTTTTATCTGCTCTTTCAATGCATGTCTCTCTTTTTTCGCATTTACTGCTTTGTCTCTGTGACAAATAATAAAATTTGTTGAATTTATTATTAAGTGGCTTAGTTGTGGTTGAGATTATTTTTTTTGACTTACTTGAAATTCCTTATTTTTGTTGTTAATAGTTTGATTTCTCTCTGCAGTCGGCGTTCAGCAATAGCCTCAGGATTTTCATCCTCGTCCTCCTCTTCGCTACTCTCCTCCTGCTCTTGCTCCGATTCACTCGGACTTTTTTCACCCTTGTCGATACTTTTTTGCGAAGCAATTTTCGCTACGTCTCGAGCACTTGGACAGCCTGCCAGTGCCATTCCTGAAACATTGTACCACGATGCTTCGGGACTCTGTGGAAATTCGACGATAGGCTCGGGGCCGTTTTCATCCCAATCCCAATAGTATTCTGATGCAGGTTCGCAGAGAAGCATTGGAATAAAAGCAGAAGCATTAAAAAAATTTTTTTTATCGCGTTGATCAGTGCAATTGTTAATAGCAAGCAGAAATATTAATTAAATATTATTGATTAGTTATTTTTAAGAAAATTAGAGAATTTTGTTTTTTATTTATTTACCGGCTTTCATTCGTCGTTCTAGAGCTGCATACATTTTTTTCATCTCTTCTAATTCCATTTTTGTTTTATCTCGTTCCTCTGACACAATTGCATAATCTTTTTCAAGCTTTTCCGCATCTTTTCGTGCCTGTTCTGCCTCTTTTTTCAATGATTCCGCTAGTTTTTCATCCTGTTTTTTATATTCTTGAACATTTTGTTGAACTTTTATTCGCTCCACTTCAGCTTCCATGTTTAAAATTCGTGCCTAAAATTTTTTTAGTTGATTTTTTTTCGTTTGATAATTGAGTTATTGTGTTATTTTATACCTGTAGTCTTTTATTGTCTCGTTCTAGTGCTTCCTTATTTCGCAGTTCTAAGGCGAGCATTTGTTTAGTACTCTGCAGATCATCTCTGACTGCGTCTATGTCGTCCATTTCATCGGGAATAGTTTCTTCAGTTGGTGCAGCATCTGCTTTTTGCATTTGTTCTTCTATGGTTAATTGTCGTCGGAATTTTCTCAAGCCCTCAAGTACGGGCCTTGAACGATCATTTGTTTTCACACTCTTGAGCTTTACACCACTTTGGATTTGTTGTAGTAGTTGGTTGTGCATATTGGATTTTTCTGATTCAAAAACGAAGTGTGCTTTACCTGTGAAATATTCAGAAAGTATCAAAAAATCATTGTGTAACTTGACACTGGATTTTACCCCATTTCTTTTTTTTATTAATTCAAGGAAACTAAATTTTTTTTTTAAATATATCACGAGTTAAAAATATATATATTTTTTTGGCTTTTACCAAATATTTTATGGTTTTTTATTTAAAGATTTTTTTTTTTTTACTATTTTATGAGTTGTAAATCTTTTTTTTTTTTGCTTTTGAGAGATATTTTATGTTTTTGACTGATTTTGAAAACGTGATTTATTATAAAAAAAATTTTTTTTTTTATATATTCATTATGAATTATGAACTTTTTTTGGCTTATAAAACTATTTTACGGTTTTTTTTTTTTCTATTTTAACACGTGATATATTGAAAAAATTAGGGGAAAAAATTTTTTTTTTCTGCTATATCATGAATTGCAAACCTTTTTTCCGGCTTTAGAGAGATATTTTATGCTTTAAAATCCATTTTAAAAAACGTGATATATTGTAAAAAAAATTACAACACAAAAAAAACACTAATAAACTATCATCACTACCTGCCGGATCAGGTTTAACTTTGCTAACTCTCTCGATGATTGGTGCACTTCTGTCGTTGCACTTGACGTGATTGAGCTTTCTGCCACTCTCCACCTCTTTCATCATGCAGGCCCAGTCGGGACGCTTTCGTGGCCTCAATTTCAGCATCTCCACGGTCTTCCGCTGTGCATCAGTCAGATCAGGCAGATCCTTGAGTATGACTCTAGCCGGCGGTGGTGGCGGTGGTCTCGGAGGAGGTGGTGGAGGTATTGCTGCCCTCGATGAGCTCTTTGACAGTGTCGGTGCACCTGATGTCGGGTCACAGAACATACGTTGAGAACAGTGTCAATGAGAAAATACACAATGAGGACAATCACGATGAAAATAAACGTCTCGGCCAATTAATCGTCGTGCCGTCATTAAAAATATATCACAATGTTTCAATTACCTGTGGAGCTTTCGCTTTTTGATAGGGCCGTTGTCGTACGGTTGTCTGTTCGCGATTGAGATTTATCAACGCGAACTTGTCGCTCAAGCTGTGGCTTTGATGAGGCTCGTCCATTTTCTTCGGATGCTGATGATGTTTTGCTTTTGTCTTGATTACGCTTAGGTGCCACATTCTTCTCGCTCTTTGGCTGCACTGGCACAATTGTTATTTTACTCTGCTTCTTCGCTGCTGCTGGCGATTCGGCTGATGGCGGCTGCACCGACGGTGCCACCAAGTCTGCGGGCTTTGATACACTCTGAAAATTCAAATTTATTTATTTATCGCTTGTTTCAAGGATTTATAGGAGGTACAATCCTTGCTGCAAATGATTTCGTGTTAAAACTCAAATTTCTTCGATATATTACGGTGAAAAGATTTTTTTTTATATTGAAAATTGGTGAAAAGTCATGACTACTGGTATGTAGACATGAAAATTATTAAATTGTAATATTTATTGACAATTTTAAGGTACGAAAATGGGATTATGATTTTTTGCTGCTTCTAAAACGTCTTTTTTTTTTAATTTTTCGTTTGATTGCAAAATTTTTATGGCTCATTTTAATCATTAGAAAATTCTGTACCACTCACATAATAATTATTTTATTAATTTTCAGTAGAAAAATTTTTTTTCCATTATTATATATTAAAAAAACAGTTTTTTAACACACAAATTTTTAGCAGGGATTGTGCATTTTTAATTATTAAAAAACATTTTTTTTATACATTGTCTGATTGGTCAATTAGATTTATTAGGAGTGAACTTTGTTTTTTATATTCGGAACAATTATTTTCAATTATCCACTGTTTCGAGTGGATTTTTCTGTTATAATTCATTTTCCTTTTTTTTTGACACTGAATTACGTGGAAGAGATATCGATGATGGAGGATTTAATACTCATCAACTGAAGTGTCTTACTCGACTACTTAAAAAGAAAGTGGTTGGTTGATCTCTGGCAAATGAGGGGCGAAAAAAAGCTTGGCAAACACACGATCGTCCGGTCATCTTTAAATAATTGTGATGCATAATTTCTTCTCGATGTATTGTGTAATATAATTATGATCCAATATCAAAAGCATCGGCACGTGTCAGAACTGAATAAAATTTTTTTTATTCATCATCTGCTTGCTTTACTCGATTTTAAAGCAGGTTAAAAAATTTTTTAATGATGGTTTTTAATTTTTTTTTTTTGTAATAGACTTAGAAATTCAACTTTTCCTGGTTTTTAATTGTTCTCCAGGGTTTTGAAATTGATAGTATTGTAAATTGTTTTGAGTTGGGTATTTAGCTTGTGCGTGAGGCTTAATCCAACACGCGACGTGAGGAAGACCCGCAGCTGGCCATAATACAGAAGACATTTGAAATAGAGGCGTGTGCTTGAAATAATCGTGACCTAAAGCCATATATACTACATCACCATCTCTCAACAATTTTCTCCTCTTACTGAATAAAAAACAAAATCTATGTGTGTCTAAAATCAAAAAGGCGTATTGCCAAAAAATTCAGATTTTTTTACCTGCTGATATCTTCTTGAGGATGCAAGTTAGGCAAATTTTGTTGAGAACCTTTTTTGTAGATAATAAAATTCTCTACAAAAAAGGTCATTTGAAAAAAATCTTTATCTTCAATAGTTTCAGAGATATTTCAGTTTTCGAGACGTTCTATTATTAATCGTAAATTTTTATCGATCAAAAATTGATTTATTTTTTATTTGTAATGTTTCAATGTTGAAATTGGACAGGATATTGTTGATTTATAATCTTTCGGTAGTTTAAAATAATATAATGTAAATTTATCTCTCCTTGATCCAGCTTTTATTGGCAATCTAAAAAAAAAAATAAAAATAAAAGTCGTTCTTCAATAAAATGTTATGGCGCTGTGCCATCAAGTTTTGAATGATTTTCTGGTTGTAAGGTTGATATCCAACTGCCAGCCAATTTTAAGTGGTAAACAATGAGTTGACTGTTTTTTATGTAGGTTTTTTTGGGTTTTTTTCCAGATTCGAAAACTCACTTTTAATGTAACTTTTGTAAATGCTGGAGCCTCATCGGTTGTTGGCTTGGAATCTCTTCTGTTGTTTAGTGTCCAAGGGGCTGCAGGCATCGGCAATGGACTGGGCCCATCCTTGACCCAGGGCGGCCTGAATGTCGTTCTTTGAGGTTGCTGACCTCCGGCGCCTGGCATGTCTTCTCACTAGTCGCACACTTTTTCTATTTTTTTTCTCGACTAGTCTCCGCGTTTTTCGACTTTTTATTCTTGCCAACTTCTGTTGCAATGATAACAATAACACTAGGATAACAATCTGAAGATTTAAATGATTTAAAATATTTTTTTTTCGTTCTTAAATGTCAGTCTGCAGTAAAATTGCGATCATTTCAGTTGGATTTTCTTTTTAAAATCACTTTATATCTGTTTAGCAATGTGGAATTGATATTTGTAAATTATTTACCGTTTTAAAAAAAGGGATTTTTTCGATGGATATTGAAGTAACCACTGGCCTACACGTACTGATCGCTTGGGAAATTTTCTGATTTTCTCAAGTCACGGAAAGATCAAGACCTGGGGTGTCCGCCAGGGACGAGACTGCGCCACCACTACTCTAGCGACCAAAAAGTTGATATTTTCAGAACATGACGTCATCAGGCGGATGAACTAAAATAGAAATCCAACGTCTTTTGGGACGACGCTATACACTGCAGACTCTCGAATGACGCTTATCCTACGATGCAGTCCAACTATTTTCCCCACTTTTTTTTTCTGTATTTTTTTCGGCATATTTTCATGTATTTCGCTTATTATTTTTTGTTGTTGACAAGTCTAAGGTATTTCTATCTCTCTGTTAGTGGGAAAAAATTTTGTTTTTTTAGTTGGAAAAATTATTTCACCAATTTTTCATAGATTTTTCGTCAATTTTTCATTTTTCATCTTTTTGTTCGGCATATTTTCACATTTTTCGAACATTGTTTTTTTTTTTATTGACAACTTTAAAACTATTTCATCGCTTTTCTATGTTTTTTTCGAATTTTTCACTATGTATTTTATGTAGTTTTTATTTTTTTGCATGCATATTTTTACGATTTTTGCACGTTAACATGGACAGATATTTTTTTTAATGTTAATTTTTATCTTCTTTGGCATGAAAAAAAATTTTTTGTGTAAATATAAATGTTCTAGAATGCTGGGAATTTAATTAGTTAATGTTGACTGCATATTTAGATATTTTTATAGAAGAATATCGTGTTGAATAAAGCCGTAAGTTTAGATACAATTTTTTTTCTTTATTCAAATTGAAAATACTAAAAAAATAGATGGTTAAACCATAGAACAGCCTTGGATTATGTCACACGGTAGTTTTTCGTTCATAATTGAAATAAGCTTCGCAAAATGCTAATTATCTTTAATATAATATTTTATGTGTTATTTTATTAATAATTAAATTTTTTTTCAGGAGAAGAAGTTCGGCTGAGAGAAAATATCAAATAGAAGCCCAAAAACGTACTGAAGCTGCACGAAAAATTGATTTTTACAATCAAACAGCCAGATATTTTGAGCGTGAGTCCTTAAAAGCTCAGCATTACAATACGTGGAATGTAAGTGAATTAAAACCGACATATTGGGAGAATATTCGTAAGTCTGAAGCCTTGCAAACACGACGAAATCAATTGGAAAGTCTTTTAAAAAAGGAGGAAGAGCAGTACAAGGCGGAATTTGAGCAGTCCAAGCCAAAACGTCATTTACATCAGAGATTTTCACTGGAAGATCTTCAAAATAAATTGAAAGAACAAAGATTGGAACAAAGTCTGTATAATCCAACAGTTAGTCGCCGACTTCAGACATATCTGTCGTATCCAAGTCAATCTCCGCGGTTTGTTTTGCGAGAAATAAATAAATCTAGAGCGTTTAAACCCGTAAAAATGAGTCTTGAAAATACGAATATTCGTAGTGACGAATTTAACGATGAAATATCACCAGTGACATCACCAGATGTTGTTGACAATGCAATGAGACGTGAAGAATTTAATGTACGAGCTGAAGAATTCAAGGAAAATCAATCAAATTCAAGATTTTCACATTTTACATCAATTCCCAATACTCCTAATGAAAAAAACCATTTAAATTCAACTTTTAAAAATCCAACTACTCCAAAATCTGAAGATAAACACGATTATGGAAAATATGCCGAGCGTTATTCACACAATTCTTTGGAACACACTAATCTGGAGCAGCCCGATGGGAATTTTACTTATCCAACTAACAAGGATAATGCAAAAAATGGTCATGGTAATGAGAAAAAAAATTCTTTTCCATATGGAAATATTCCAAATCGTGATCGATACTTGAATAAAAGTATTGACGACGTTTATTCGAAGCCGGGCGATGAAAATTTGATTTATTTATCAAATGACACTCACGTAAAACAAGAGACGGATGATATGGTTGCTACGGAGAATTTTCATCATCAAAAAAACGAAGAAAATCATCACGAATTTTCACGTCATTATTTCGACGAATCGGATTTATCTCGGGCAATGGATAACGTGAGTTTGAGTGAAGAAAAAGTAGGAGAGTTTCCCGATCAAATGCCGGATAAATTTGAAAAATCTGATAATCAAGTGACATCTGATGGGGCAAAAGCATTGCCTCCGTCTAATATGATGTTTATGTACCTCACGCAACAAATGATGAAACAGAAAATTGCTGATTTGGAGGCACGAGAGCAGCGAGCAACTATGAAACATCATTGGGAGGAGGCTTTGCGTTTGAGGGAGATGAAAGATCGTATGATGCTGCTGAGAGAACAGCAGATTTATCAACATCATGATTTGCCCATCGATGCAGAGAGTAAACAGTTGGCCGTGGATGGAATTGAAGTTCGTATGCAGCAATTGCTCAATCGGAGGAAGTTGTGTGACACCCTGATGTTTAGGTAAATGAAAAAAAATTCTTTATTTATGTCTTCTGCTAGAAAAATAGCAATTTTTTGCATGGGGCTGTTTTCTCTACTAATAAGATATTTAAAACATTCAATTTCATTTTGAATAATGATTGTAAAGGTATATTTTTGGATTTTTTAATGATTATTTCAGGATTTAATGGGATTTTCATTGATAAATCATGTTTAAACTTTATGAAATCATTTTTAATTCATTCAGGTTCTACAAGGTGAATTTTTAAGTACTTTGTCAAGGTTTAAGGGTGGCTAAGGGGTTGTAAATTTTTTTTTTTTAGAAACAGAATTGATTTTCAAGAATATTTCAAGTGCAAAGGGAGGTATTAAATAATTTATAATATAGTAGAATATTGATAACTCTTTCTGTGATAATATTTTTGAAAATCACTTTTCGATCTTTTAATCTAATATTTGAGTGTATGAATATATCGCGTTAAGTCAAAAGAGCAAAATATCTTCGAAACTATTAAAGATATGAATTTTTTTCAAGTGACCTTTTTTGTAGAGAATTTTATTAGCTAAAAAATAAGTCCTTAACAAAATTTGTCTAACTCGCATTCTTATCAAGATATTTGCAGTTAATTATTTTCAAGTTTTTTCAATCAAAAAGATATAAAAAATTTCGACTGTTTACAATTAAAATATCTTTGGAATTATTGAAAATAACGATTTTTCTTAAGAAAACTTTTTTGTAGAGAATTTTATTAGCTACAAAATTGGTCCCTACCAAAATCTGTCTAACTCGCATATTTATTAAGATATCAACAAGTAGAAATGTCTAAATTTTTTGGCGATACGCTCTTTTAGTTTTAGACACGTGATATACTTTAATTCCCTCGTAATTACGCATATGTACGGAAATGAATCGTGCGACTAATCGTCGGCATTGTGATGCATGACCACTAAGCAATGCCAAGGGTTCATCCAAGTCGAGCTGACTCACTCGCTGACTTGATATACATACTGCAGTGTGGACGATCAGTGTCTCGTGCCAAAATCCCTCAAACAACTTTGCTCCTCTCCTCGCTCCAATGCAACATTCAGTGCAAGTATATTTATTTCTCAATAGATCACACAAATAGGTGATCATGCAAACGTGTCTATTTGTTACAGCTTATCGCCCACAATTCTTTAGCATCACCAGTTAATTTTATTCTGTTGTCTTTATTTAACACTCATGTTTGTTTTTCTTCGTGTATTTATATTATAATGTACGATATCGAGCCAAAATGCGTGCGATAATGTTGCAATTTTTCTTTTTTGTTACAGCGAGGAAGCCAAAATGCTCTGGGACAAATGGGTGGAAGAGGATAAAAAATCTCATACGACTACTGGTCATGATGGTAGTGTCACTTTGCTTGAACAATTGCAGGAAGAGTGGATGGCTATGGCTGAGGCAGAAAAGCAAAAAATTTCTGAGAGTTATCAACACGAAATGGCAGCCACCTCGGATGAAGATAAAATGATGCTAATAAATAAAACCTTCGCACGCAAGTAATACTTGGGATTATCCGGATTTTCCATGGATTTTACGCTGGAAATGATCCAAGACTTTATAGAAACAAGTTCAGCCTTTGATGGAATGGTGTTTTTTTTTTGTTTTTCAATGTTTTGCAAAATTTTGTGTGCAGCTGACTTTTTTTGTTCGCTTTTTCTACTGCGACGACGTAAATTGGTCATTATGGTTCTTTGTATTATGTAAGTATATGCCTAAATATTCATTGATTCACACTTAACACTGCCTATGTTGGTTTTTATTGGTATTTATTAATTTTTGTCCTTTTTTTAACGTATAATTTCTTTAAATTTGTTTCAGTGGGTGTTGAATCGTCAAAATGTTCGTGTAAGTGTTTTTTTTCCAAAACATTGGTTTTAGTGATAATTGTGTGTGTTTTTCGTGAGACATTCCTGAGTCAACTTTATGGTGAGTGAAAAATAATTTTCTTTATTAAATTTTATTGAAAAAATGATTTTTTTTTTTTGGCTTTATTGACTGCAGCACAAAATTTTCCTTGCAGTCGGTAAAAAGGAAATCGCATTTCTTGAATTTTAGTTTCTGGAATTGACGCTAGGTGGTGCTTAAAGTGCCTTAAAGTTCATTCTATTCAAACTGATAATTAATTAAGTTTTCCGCATGTTTAATGATATTACTCTGTAATAATTAATTAATTTCTCGAGACGTTAGTCAGTCTATTTAGTGCTGATTGATAATCATTAAGAAATTAAAAATTTTGCTGATATACTGCGCGGTTTATGCGTTAGAATGCATAAAGTGTGTTATTTTAAAACGTATTCAATGATTGGATTTGATATAATAGCGCTATCGTATATTTTTACTGCTACGTTTTATAAATATTTATTTATTTGTGATCGTACGGTTGAACGATTTCTCGAGTAAAAGTTTCTGATATGAATCGCGTTCGAATGGTTATATATACGTGGAGTAATTAAAGATTGCGCTAAACATCAAAATAATATAAATTATATCTGCCCACACAATCGAGGGTCGAATAATTTTTTTTTTTCAACTTTTTGTCGACAAAAAATACACTAACAAATTACGTTTGAAGCTAAATGACCATATAGGAAAAATTCTCTTGCTGTTATAAATGATAACTACAAAACTATTGAGGATAACGATTTTTTACAAGAAGCCTTTTTTGTAGAGAATTTTATAAGCTACAAAATAGATCCTTAACAAAATTGGTCTAACTCACATCCTTATCAAGATATTTGCAGTTAAATTATTTCAAATTTATTTCAACTAAATGAACTTGAAAAAAAATTCTAGCTTTTTAAAATCAAAATATCTTCAAAATTATTGAAGATACAGATTTTTTATAAGAAACCTTTTTTGTAGAGAATTTTATTAGCTGAAAAATAAGTTTTTAGTCAAATTTGTCTAACTTGCATTCTTATCGAGATATTAGCAAATAAAAAAGTCTGAATTTTTTGACAATGCAAAATATTTGAAAAATATGATTTTTAATTATTTTATAAATTTGTTTCAATGAATAATTAAAAATACTTGATTAAAATTTAGATCTTTACTATCTCGTCGATTTTTAAAAGCAATAATCTTTATTAATATCGGTTTTTCGTGTTAAAATATGAAAAATAATTTTTTTTCAGCTATTAAGTCGTCATTTTTTGTATATGGATATAGGTATTTTTTCTTTAGAATTCCTTAAAAAATAATTCAACTGCTATATGTATAAAGCACGTATATAACAAATGACCAAAATTATTCCTCAAGATAATGAGTGAGTAAAAAATTTTAATGAAAAATACGTTGTGGAATATTTTGGGAGGTAAATGCTTGTGCAGATAGATTGGTGTATCGTACTCTGGAGTATATACTCTTTTGGCAACTGGTCCGGGAGCTGGAGCGAAGAATGAAAATGACGGGACGGGCGTGTGGCGTGCGTTCGTCATGTCTGGGACGTGTTATTAGCCGTGAGTCGGGTTCCACCCGAGAATTTCTTTAGTACTCTGCTTCCTCCTTCGTTTTTTATTTTTGTTTTTTCTCACCGCCACTTCTAGGACAGCGACTTTAATTAACATAGTTTGGGTAACTGCACCCCTCTCGTATATATATATTATTTTGCAGTCGCAGGTTTCACGGCCTATTGCGCGCACATATCAAGAGAGTGTGATGCTTTCTATTTCCCAGGGGTAGGGCTTATTTCTAATTTTCATCTACTCATTTTTTTATGCTGACACACCTTTTTTTCTTTTTATTAACATGCCGACTTCACGATGCATTCTCGGAAGTGCTGACAACTGCCTGACTAATTTGGCTGCTGTCAACTATGAGGGTGGTGTGGAGCGTCACTCTCAGACCAAATTAACGGATCGTTGACTGCTTAAATAATGTCTCAATATAATTTATTGAGTTCTAGTAGTCGACATTAACGAAAAAAAAAAAAATTATTTTACTGTTTAAATTCGTGTCGTACGTGTGTTTTGTTAGATTTGTTATATCTGAATGTAGTATAAAATGGTTGGGAATTGTTCGGAGTGAGTTTAAAAAGTGAGTTTTAACAAAAATTGACAAGTGAAAAAATTTTAAATCAGTAAGTTACAAATAGTTTCATTTATATAGACATGAAAGTAAGTAGAAATAATTAAAAACTATAATACAAACAAAAATAAACAATAATGTACACAATTTTTTTACGAATTTTGACAAAAAAATTTTTTTTTTTATTTTCACTTTTAATTAATTGTGGCAAATAAATTGTAAAAAAATTATAAACCATTAATTATCTTAATTTTTACAATGATTGAACCAATATAATTAATTTAGATAAAATTTTTTAATTTTTTTCCAATGAATTTTTTTTATAAAAATTGAAAAATGACTTTTTTATGTTTTAGGATGACAATTTTCGGAATAATATTCTTCAAAAATTGCGGGATAATATGATAAGAGAATTGGCGTTCAAAGCTGTGATGTCATTGCACGGAGATGATGAGAAAAAGTTAAAAAAAATCTTGAAATTTAAATACAAACATTGGTATAGGAGAGCCTGCGGCTTTTGTCGCGTGTGGCTCGTAAATTTTATCGAGTCGAAATATTTTTTTCTCTATCCACAAAGAGCAGCGATGTGCTACAAAGTGGCACGGGGAAGAGAGAGAGAGAGAGACTTGCGGGCGTGCTTTCCGCGGGGATGATGCGACGCGATTCAGCAGCTCTGGTATGTGAGTACCAAGTGTGCGCTCGTACAATGAATATATACACAGCATCATGATGACGAGGAGTAGAGGGTCACACGCCGTGTCACCGGATAGAGTTGCAGTGTTGACGGATTAACCACTCGACGTGACCCCGAAACAGCCGGGGCAGAGAAAAGAAGCTCTCAGAACCCCCTGTTTCATGGAAACGGCTCCTGATGGCACCAGCCCGGGGCACCCGCGCCCCTCACACGAAGCAATTAACACCGCATATGGTTGGCAGCACTCGATCATTTTTCGACAAAAAATGAATTTCCGTTTACGGCTTATTGCCGCCACAGTATTCTATACTAATTGCATGATTAGAGACTTTTTTTTTTCTCTTACTCACTACTCCAGATTGTTGACAGGTTATATCCAGTTGGAATTTTCAAAGAATCAATTTTTTTGGGAGTATATTCTTGCTAACTTTATACGCTTTTTCAATTTCAAAACCGTGTTTTTGAAATCGCTGACCACGATTCCTAGTAGTTGTTGGATTAGTTGGATATTTTTAAAAATTAATTCTAAGTCAAGTTACTACCGAAGGCATTGAGCCATTGATTGATCGCTTTTCCCGGCGGATTTTATTTTATTTAATGTTGCATTTTTCAGTAACATAAAAAATTATTGAAAAAAAAAAGTTTCGCAGATTTACTAAAAATTCTTCGGTTGAAAAAAAAAAAACTGAAGCTTGAAAATGAACTGAAAATTGATAAAAATTCATTTAACATATAAATAAACAAAACATAACGTAAAATAATTCAAACGATGAAGCTTTTTTTTACTGAATTATAAATTAAAAAATTTCTTTTATCTTTATTAAAAAAATATCAAACATAAATGTTCTTGGAAAATATGTCAGAATATTTATATTTCTACTACTTTGTTTAAATTGGAAGATAAAACTTTAAATATAAATATCAGACATTGATACGATGAAAGAGTAAAAAAAAAATGTAATAAAAAAAAATTAGACGAGAAATATATAGAAGAAAGCACGCGTGGTCGCGCCTTGGCATAACTTTTGCAAAATATCAAGTCAAAGGAAAATGGAGTAAAAACAAAGTGGGATGGCGAGAGGAGAGAAAACAAGGCAAAAAAATGCAGAGATAAAAAAATAAAGCATTGGAGCCACCAAGCTACGTACGCTCTCTCGCGTATATCGGGCGCTGCGAGGTCTTGTACGTGTTCGCGCGTACGTTTATATAGGTACACCCTGTCTATAGGTACCAAATGGTAAATGAGAGGGTAGACGCGAGGTCCCGGACGACAACAGAGCTAGCGGCGACCCAAAGCTCCGTCTACTGCCGCCTGTATGTGTGTGTGTTTCTATACAGGGTGTCTCGAAAAACGATCGTTTCTCTATCCTATATTTTTTCTCGGGCTTATATATATTTTTTTTCTTTCCACTTGTTTTTATTATTCTTTCTTTATGCCTCCCCCTCGTCCCTGGCTTTTTTTGTTTCTCTCTCGAGCTGCCGCGTTCATCTTGACCGCGTCGATAAATCAAAGTGGAATGGCTCTCGCGTAGACCGAGGGCGAGAATACGCGAGGGCAGCTTCCTTTAAATGACTTGCAAGTGTAATGACGCGCATTCGTTTTGATCAGTGACTTCTGAATTTTTAATTGCCCCGCAGTATTGCTCGAGAGGTTGATCATTTATAATAATATAGCTTATATCGAAATAGAGCACTAAAGCTATAAATCAGTGGTAGAGGAAAAAAAAATTGTGTCGATTTCTTGAATTAATTTGCATTAAAATTCTGAAGGACAGAAAAAATTTTTTTTTCTGATTTTAAAATTGTTTTTACAGTGAAAAATGGTCTTATCAAATATTAATGTTATATAGGGTTACAAGGAGAATTTGATTTTTTACATAAAAACATTGCGTTTAATTGCAATCCTTATTTCCATGTCAATATAAATATCAAGATGTGAATTATTAGCGTATAGAAATCTCAAAATCGATCGATAAAATTCTCCAACAGTATATTCCTATCACTAACCTTTCAAAGGGTTCATCCATCATAAACATCCTTTTTTACTGTCTTATTATATAACTAAAATAAAAAAAAATTTTAACCCGGTATTTTTTATTAATTTGACAAAAAAATTATTATAAGAAACAACTTGCTCAACTTATCGACTGTAAAACTTTTTTATTTAATTAACCTTATCAACTAGAAAACACTGCATTCAACTAATCCAACTATCCCAGTCAATTGATCCATCTTAAAAAATTAAAAAAATTAATAGATAGCAGATTTTTGATATTTTTAAACTAGAAATTTTGGATTTTAAACGGATACAAGAAGAATTCAATTATCTACCAAAAAAACTTCTAATAAATTTTTTTTATCATCTCCAGTAGTTACTGAGCAATTTCCGATTTTTTAAAAATCACATTTTTAAAAATATTTCCATATTTATCGAAAATTTTGAAAAAAGTTACTCTACATTTTTTATAGAAAATTAAATTCCTCACAATTTCAATGGAATAATAATTTTCATTATCTCATTTATTTAACGAGTTATCGTGAAAAAAAAACGAAAAAATTTCAAACACTGAAAAACACAGAAAGGGGTTAAGACTTGTTAGGGCAGACATAAAATTTTTTTTTCAATTGATAGATGAACTAATTCACCTCTTACCAAAAAATCAATGCCACAATCATTAAAAAAAAAAAACATTTAAATAAAAATTATAATTATTATTTTCACGGTTCTACACTTCCAGATTACTCTTGATCAAAATCGATTACAATCTGATTGACATAAAATTTTATTACCACGTTTAAAAAGGTTATTTTAGATAATTATAGTTTGAAACGTCTATTGCCACCGTTCTTTTTTGTGATGATAATATTTGAAATTAGACCGAGGCACTTTATTAGGGTGTTTGGTTAGTCTAGGGTTATAGGAAGGGATTTTGCTAGATGCGTCGAATTTTCGAGGGGGTGCCGACCCCCCAGGAGCCTGTAAGGGCGAATAAATGTCACACAATTGCACCAATTGCAGAATAAACAAACGATTGCTGTGGCTTCGGGTTTCATTGGACAATTGGCGGATTCTTTCAAGTATATAATGTAATATATTGTGTGCTTTAGAGAAGCCAATCGTTGATATACTGTATTAGCAATAATTGTAGAGGTTAAAATATTATATAGAAGAAAATAAATCGAGACAGGTGAAATGTACATTTGTCTTATTTTCGCGTATTATTTAAGTATTTCAATAAATAATCATTGATCGTTGATCTTATCTTTATTACTATCTATTGACTGTAATTGCCAATTGACTGATTATGCACGCTATTACGCTGTATATCCAACTAATTTACTTTTTATGATACTATTTGGATTTTAATATATGTGGCTGTTTCAGAGATATTTATTATAGCTTCTAGTTGCACTTCTGATAGATATTTAAATATTTAGATTGATTGCAATATGATATATGAACTTAAACATGGAAAATCATTCATTGAAATTTTTTCTAGAACTTTTTTAATTACTGATATCTTGATAAGGATGAAAGTTAGATAAATTTTGTTGAGGATCTTTTTTGTAGTTAATAAAATTCTCTACAAAAAAGGTTTCTAAAGAAAAATTTATATTTTCAATAGTTTCGAAGATATTATGATTTATACGAGCAATAGAATTTTTCTGATACGACTTTTTGACGATATGATTGAGTAAGTCGATAATAATTATAATTTTTATTTAAATGTTTTTTTTTTTTAATGATTGTGGCATTGATTTTTTGGTAAGAGGTGAATTAGTTCATCTATCAATTGAAAAAAAAATTTTATGTCTGCCCTAACAAGTCTTAACCCCTTTCTGTGTTTTTCAGTGTTTGAAATTTTTTCGTTTTTTTTTTCACGATAACTCGTTAAATAAACGAGATAATGAAAATTATTATTCTATTAAAATTATGAGGAATTTAATTTTCTATAAAAAATGTAGAGTACCTTTTTTTTTTAAATTTTCGATAAATATGGAAATATTTTTAAAAATATGATTTTTAAAAAATCGGAAACTGCTCAGTAACTACTGAAGATGATAAAAAAAAATTTATTAGATGTTTTTTTCGGTAGATAATTGAATTCTCCTTGTATTCCTTTAAAATCTAAAATTTCGAGTTTAAAAATATCGAAAATCTGTTATTTATTAATTTTTTTAATTTTTAAAGATGGATAAATTGACTGGGATAGTTGAATTAGTTGGATGCAGTGTTTTCTAGTTAATAAGGTTAATTAAATAAAAAAATTTTACAGTCGATAAGT
Organism: Macrocentrus cingulum; assembly: GCA_002156465.1. Classification (NCBI taxonomy): domain Eukaryota; kingdom Metazoa; phylum Arthropoda; class Insecta; order Hymenoptera; family Braconidae; genus Macrocentrus; species Macrocentrus cingulum. The sequence continues at coordinate 33,826 of MVJL01008387.1, forward strand.
TGGGCAAGTTGTCTCTTATAATAATTTTTTTGTCAAATTAATGAAAAATACATGGTTAACATTTTTTTAAAATTTTAGTTATATAATAAGACGGTAAAAAAGGATGTTTATGAGGGATGAAACCCTTTTAAAAGTTAGTGATAGGAATATACTGTTGGAGAATTTTATCGATCGATTTTGAGATTTCTATATACGCTGTGGTACTATCGTATATAACTCACTTCTTGATATGTGGATTGACATGGAGATAAGGGCTGCGATTAAACGCTGCTACAAATATATGTATCAGTATGCATGTATATGTATAGATTTACCGACAATCCAACGTAATTACAGATTAGAGATTTCTCATAATTTAAGTGGCATAACGATTTTCTTGTTGGCAATCAAGTGCACGAATAACGCAAATTGATTCTACAGGAAGATAACTCGAAATTTTCAAATCAAATTTGTGCATACGTTGGTCACTGTCGGCCTACCACAGACAGGTGTAAAGGATTTCTCTTATATAGATGAGTATCTGCTACCTGTGCAGTCATTACATGCCGCTTCTGCAATCAATTTCAACTCGTTCACGTTGCAATTGCCCATTGCACTCATCAGAATTGAATTATAGAATTTTTTATCTATTTTCTGGCAGATATATATTAATGGCGTTCTGCCATTTTAAGGGAAATATATTCTTCAGATTTGATGATTTAATTTTTTCTGCAATATTATTAATTTTTATTGGGTGATAATATTTTTAAAAAATAATTAACTTTTTTTTATCAATTACAAGCTTTATTTTTAATTTAAATGAAATATAAAAAAATCAATTTTTTGGATAAATTTTCAAATTTGACTGATAAAAATTTTTTTTTTTTTCATTAAATATTTTGGATTTAAGGGTGAAATTTTAGTGGTTTGAAAAAAAGCTTATTTTTTTTTTTTGAAAATTTTAGAGTTTATTAACCGTAAAAATTTTTTTATAAATTTTTTTTTTGTGAATTTTTTTGAAATTTACGGTTAAATTTATCATAGAAATATTTTTCAAGTTACTAAAATAATAGAGATAATATTTTATAAGAATTTGTAAAGGTATGCTGTTGGTTTTCAACTTTTGCACTTGGACCTAGTTTGAAAATGCGGTCAAATAATAGTGCTTGAGAGTTAAAGGCTCGCAAACTGCACGGTGTCTGTATTTTCCCTTATGTCTTATTATATTTTGCTACATGTATAGTACAGTACTCACTTTAGCACTTCACTTGACGCTGAACTTTGTCTGAAAATGTCGCACATGACACTCTACGACCCAGCGCGACCTCGCCCCACCACGTGTATAATCAAATGATGCGACCCTTTAAACACAATTTTCTCCTACACTTCACATCAGATTGACAATGAATCATTCTGCATGTCTCTCACACGTCTCGGACATTGGATTGATGAGTTCATGCATGAATTTCAGATTGTAATGAACTCTTCCATACTCGCCTTATGATTTATTGAATACCTTTAATCTTTCCGCATTTACAATATTGAAATAAATTTTTTTTACATCTAAAAACTATTTCAAATATTGTTTATTTAATATTTAGTATCATAAAGATTAGTTAGGCCATAATTATTTAATAACAATAGAAAATTTATCCTCAAAATTTTTTTTATTTTTGAGTTTTGATAATATTGAATCATTCTGATGGATTAATGGATTTTATTATGGTTAATTTATATAGAGGGGACTTTTTTATGGTTTTTTAAACAGAAAATATGGAAAATGAAATATAATATAGCAATTTTTTTATTTAAAAAATTTTAATTCTTGTAAAAATTCGAAAAGAAACAATTTAACAGTTGAATAATTGGAAAAAAAAATTTTTGTATAGCAGATTTGTTCACAAAAGTATAAGAAAAATAGGAAATGATTTGTTACATGACTTATAAAAAGGTATAAAAATATTTAAACACATGTTATTTATTTAAAAAAATGAGGAAATGACTGAAAAACTAAAATTTGTCCAGTTTATCGATAAAAAAAGAATTCCGCGTTTTATAATCGCCATCACATGATTCGATCTCACGTTCAATTAATCTTTCCATTTCCTTTTCCATCAGAATGTACACACTATATCGGTACAGACATAAAAAGAATGAAAAATCGGCAAAATTTACATATGTAATAGCTGTATCGATAAAATAGTAATTTTATCCATCACTTTCTCTTCTGGCATAGAAATTTTTTTCCGAATTAAAAAAAATAATATCCAACTAATTCTGGCGACAGTAAACTATACGAGGACATCTAAGGACTTTTTTTTTTGAGTATTTTTAAAGTCAGAGAAATTTTAAAAAATAATAAGTCAATTTTAAAAATTTTTTCATGCCATTAACGACGATTAATAAAAAATTCTTTAACAGTTATAATTTTTTACAAGTTAATAATTACAAAATAAAAGTTAAAAACAGAACAAATAATTAAAAAAAAAATTTTTAGAATTAAAAAATCACCAACATAAAAATCCTTAGATACTGAACAATTTTTTTTTTTCACTTTTATAAATTATATTTAAGATAACGGGTGTGCAAAATAATTATTAACATTTTCCATTAATTAAAAACTTCATTTTTGATATAAATTTGAAAAAAAAAACAAAAAATTAAAAAAAATTTGTCAATTTGTTAGTTGGATATTATTTCAAGACAAGAGTAAAAAATATAACAAAAAATATTTTCAAAAAAATTCTTAGTCTTTGAAACAACCAAAAAAAACATCTTTAAGGGTATCAAAAAAATTATTTAAGTTCAAAAATCAAATATCTAACTAATTCAACTATCAGTGTCGTAAATAATTTTAAAAAAATTTCAAACAGAATCATATAATGGAGAAAATTTTCGTTTCAAAAACTGTTGTTTTTCAGAAGTTTCCCAACATATATTTGTATGTTGTGACACTGTAAACTAAAATTTGACACTTAAAAATTTTTGTGCGTGTATATGAAGGAGTCTGACGAAAATAGATAGAAATAATGGAGGAGATAAAGAGAGGTAAAGTTGGTGGTGTGCAGTACACCCGTTGGATGCTGTTGGAAGCGTGGCCCTCACGTGTATTGCGGCCACAACCACAGCGAGATGGCTACGGGCCGTATCGGTGTAAGAACGTGGGTCGATGGGATGAGAGAATCGGGCGTCCGGGACCCCACGTCTACCAACCGAGTTGATAGGTTGTTCGAGCGAGAGAGAAGGCCAAGCCGCGAGATAGAATTAGAGGGAGACAGGCGGGCTCGTTACACTCGTCCGAGAGCGAGGCACGATGGCAGCCCAGTGACGGAGTGACGGAGAAGCAGATGAAAATGTATATACGGGAGTTGTACTCTCTGGCGCGCGCGGAGAGCCATAGCAGGCGCAGTGCATGAAGGAAAAGAAGCAGCAAAAGAGGAGGTGGAGCGGGTGGAGCAGAGGAGCCAATGCCAGAGACTTCGTTTCGCGTTCAGTTCGCCTCGCTTTTCGTTTGGCGCTCGCCGGAGAAGCCACAAAATGAGAAGCTCACGAGACCACCGGTAGGGAGCTGTCTCCAAGTACAATCAGGAGAGAATGCCTGAAAAATCGCACACTCTCGCTACTGTCCCTCTCGTCATTTTCACCCTATCGCTTGCATTTTTTATTCTATTATTCTCTATGCACATTCCTTTTTTTTAATCATTTAAAACTAATTTGACAAGATATCCAACTACTCTAATTTATAAATTAACAATTGAACGTTTGATTTTATTTATAAAATTTTGTTTTAAAACTCGGTAGTAGTTTTAAAAAACGATCGAATTCTAGAAATGGTCAAAAATCGACGTTAAATGATGATAAAAAATTATTTATTTTCAAAAGTGGTTAAAAATGGACTTAAAGGTTAAAAGTGGGAAAAAATTGACGTAAAAAAATCTCCGAGCTTTTGAATATCAGAAATTAGGATTTCCAGGATGATAAAAAAATTATTCAAGATCAAAAATTCAATTTAATCAAATTTAAATATCCAAAAAAATTTTTAAGTTTGTAAAAGTTGATCTATTTTGATTTTAAAAGGTTAAAAAAAAATTTATGAGGGTTGAAAGTAGGGAAAAATTGACGTAACAAAAAATCTCCGAGTTGTCGAATATCAATGCGAAAATTCAGAACAAAAAAAATTATTCAAGGTCAGCAGTTATGTCAATAAATCGACCTTGAGTAATAAAAATAATTTTCATATTGTCGGTGGTTTTAATTGTTTAATCAACTAATTAATTTACGGGTTTGAATATATTTTGTTGGATGGCATTTATATATATGGATGAAATGTTAATTGACGCAGGGATACCAATCAATTTTTAAGCTCATGTGACTTGAAGCAACGCCGTAAAAAATATTAGATCGGCGTTATGCGAGAGCTCCTGCACAAAAAAAAAAATCACCGGAGTCTAATAAATTATTTATTTTTACTCCTGCGATTTCGGGACCTGCCCACTCGCGGTTTACGAGCCGACTCCCATGCTTGCAAGAGATGTTGATGTCGGCGGGCCCCGTAAAATTTAAATCGGTTCGCATATACACGAATGTATAAACGTCGTGCTGATGTTGACGAAGGCTACGCCAAGATTGATCTGTACAGTTTCTAAATATGGAACAATTTAAATTTACTGTTTCCTCACGTGATTTTTGATTGATGCTTCTCAAAAATATATTATAAATGCAATTAAACATTCCGCGATTTTTTTTCTTTAATTTTTTAATGCGTACAATTAATCAGAGAATGCATTTTTCTAAATATTAAACATTTTTTTATTGATTTATTGATAAAAATCGATTTTAAGGGATGAAAAAAAAATTATTTCCTATCCAAAATGTCAAAAATAAAGGAGGACTGAACGCAATTAAAACAGTGACGTTTAAAAATCAGTAAAATTTTACTTTTTCCGAGGCGCAAATTTTAAAATCTATATTTTCACGATTTTTTTCGGTTTTTTTTTTTTTTACCGATAACTCGATAAATAAACAAAATAGTGAAAAAAGTTATAAAAATTGAAAAATTAGGAGTTCAATTTTCTACAAAAAATTTTAAATCCAACTTTTTTGTATTCTTCTTAATTTTTGAGATATCAGTTTTTTGAAATTTTCTTTTATCAAAATATCTCAAAAACAAAGCGAAATATCAGCAAAATTGATTCTACATTTTTTATAGGAAATAAAATTTTAAATTATTCAAATAGAATGATATTTTTCATTATCTCGCTTAGTTACTGATTTATCAGCAAAAAACCACATAAATAACAAAAATCGCGAGATTTCAGAGATATAGTGTAGACATAATTGAAACAATGATGTTTAAAAATTAGTAAATAATAATATATCGAATTTTCATAAATAATCATGTATAAAAAATAATACAACAATGCGTCAACACGAATTTTTTTCATTAAATCATGAAACAAATCATTAATAATTATTTTTCTCTCTTTTATATCGGAGATTAAGCATTCCGCCTGGATTTGTCGGAAGTTCTTTACATTAGGTATCTCTGGCACTCGCGCACACGGGTAAATCCGATTTTCCGCTTCCGCGAGAGCTTGCAAGAGGTCACCTATATAGTAAAAAAATATCCAGCAAAACAAAATATTGTCGTGGAAGAGGAAATCGTAAAACATTTGTCGTAAATGTGCCTTGAACATTTTTATTTTCCCGCCGTTATTTTTTTTTTTTTTTGCCACAGTGACTCTTTATATATACCTGAAGAGTTGTGCGGGCGCTAATTTCCGCTGTTGGGCAAGGCGTCTGGTGTTGTCAAAGTGATAATAACGGCGAGTACGAGCGGAAGTAATTGGCGAGGCCTCTCCGACAAAGGAGAGTTTGAAAACAACTCTTATATTTCTACTGTATTCGATATACTCTGCAGGCATTATACACTCGCTTGCATTGCGTTGGCTTTGTATTCTTTATTTATTCTTTAATCTATGATGGAGCGTGCAGGAGTTAGTCATTGGCCCTCAGGGCTATGCCGAGCGTTTGCCTTCTCTCCGCGTTTTACGCAATGTTATGGTTATATAAGTTATACATATGTATGTGTATATTGTTGGATATCACACTGGCTCAGTTATTTTCGAGCCATTTGCTTTGTAAACCCTGGCAATCTCGATGCCAGTGCACACCCTCTGCGCGCTCATTTTTCGCAGTCTCCACCAGCAAGTCCTGGGCTTGTCAGCTCTTGGGTTTAATGCTGTATACAATCTGACCAGAAATATTGAACATGCAGTTGAATTAGTAATCGATAAATAATCTGGGTTATTTATTACATTATTCAATAGTGATTAAAAATTTATATTTTTACTCTGGTAATTTTATTTAGACACTAGAAATATTTTTTCTATTCGTATTACGTGTTTGAACCAAAAGGGCGTATCGGTAAAAAGTTCAGATTTTTTTAACAGTTGAGGGTGGGTCGATTCGGTTTTCAATTTATTTAATTAAAAAGAATTTTAGATTTTTAAAAAAATAGTATTTTGATGTTTATAGGTAGATGTGTAGCAAAATTGATCTTGTCAGTTACTGAATTTGTTTAACAATAAATACCCATAAAAAAAAAATGTTAAAAATGTTTAAAAAAAATTTTTATAAATGATATACAGAGTTGGAATAGTTGGATATAAATTTTCTGCGAATTTTTAGAGTACACTAAAGGGGTGAAAATATGGCTATACTTTGAGATATCGATCAGAGTTTGAGGAAGGGTTAAAAAAAATAGATAAAAGTGTCGAAAAAAAAATATGTAATTGCCGGTTAACCAAGATTTTGTTGATTTGATATTTTAGTGCCGATGATTGACCACAAGTTTATCTTTTTACGTTAATTTCCCACTGCTACTATAACCGGGGCGAAAATTACGCAGCAACATTATAGCTAATTCGTGTTTTATCCCCTCACGCAGTTAATGGTGCACGCCGGGCACACAATTGTACACACAATGTACCAGTTTGTATATAGTCGAGCGCGCTCTCATGATCGAGGGGAGTAGTTCCGAAATGTCGCGAGAGAGACGCCACGACTGTGCAGTCATCGGGGACAATGAAGAGGCATCATATGAATAAATATGGGGGATGAAAGTTTTATTTTTATTATTTGAGTGGACATCGAGTCCGGTATCACTGTTGATCGTGTGCTTTAAGCATGAAAAAGCCACTTCATATGAATCTATCTTATTATTTGTCAAAGAAATATAAACTACTAGTGTTACTTTTTTTTTCTAAGTCCTTTCAACCCCTCGCTATGTATTTCCTGATCGGAAACTGCATAGAAAACACTTTCACAATAATTGCATCAAGAAATATCCGGAAAAATGAATTTTTCCGTCGTTTTAGGGGTTGATTATGGCTTTTAAAAATTTTCACCCTTATTTTTAAAGGTTTATAAGTTATAAAAAAAAAATTTTTTTCTTAAACTAATGAATTTTACCATTAAAAAATTAATAAAAATAAAGTATTTTATTTTTATTATATTTTTGATTAATTTTAGCGGGTAAAAAAATTAAAGACTGTAATAATTGTGTATTTAGATGACATAAAATGCCAAGTATATTAAAAAATAAGCACGTGTGAAAAGTTAGCGTGCGTGCGTGGTCACGAAAGCGAGTGACAGCTCGCATGTTTAACTGCAGAGAAATCTGGATGTGCGATGCTTGGAAATTAGTTGGATAATATGAAGTATTAGATTTAGGGGTATAAGGTATATATCTATAGAAAATATATTAGAATACATAGGTACTATGTGCGCGAGCTCTGATACGAGCGCTTGTCGTAAAGATATGCGCGCGAGACATCAGCAGGTTGGCGATGAGTTACACGCCCACCATCTGTCCTCCCTTTGCGGCTATTTCAACCCCCTCGTCTGACATTATTGCACCCCGCGGTGCACCTACATTGTGGATAAAGGACGATCCGTGCCACCCGGGGCTTGCAACTGTCTTTCATTACACTTATATATTTTTTATCGTCCTCCATGTACATCAGTTGTGTAACACATTTAGGTTTACACTCGTGAACATCGACGAGATACTTCATTATATTTTTAAATTCTTAAGTAGTCTGTCAGCAGTTTATTTATTTTTTTTTATACCAATAGATCAATCATTTTAACGAATAACTCGACTTGAAAATCTACTCAAATATTTATATTTAATTATTTAATTGTAAAAATTTATTTTTCAGTTTTTTTATTCATTTAATTATTTATTTTTTATCAGAATGGTTTACATATTATTTATTTGATGATTTATTTATTTATTTAGTTATATTTTCAATTGGAATAGTTTTTGTTTATTATTTGATTTATCGAACGATTGATTTATTTAATGGTTTATTATTTCATTAATTTCTAATTCATTTATTTATTGGATGATTAATTAAATGATTTTTTGCATTAATTTTTAGGTAGATATAAAAAATGTTTTATGAAGCTATATTTAAGGAGGTACTTTGATTTTATTTCTCGACTGATAAATTGGATTTTAACGTCAGTCGATCTAGGGCATATGCAAAGAGTAATGAAATATACCGAATCGAATAACGAAAAAAAATAGTAGCTTATTTTACGCCTTGAGTTGCATTAGTTGGATACTTTGTTTCGAGTGTCTCGCGCTCTGCAGCGTGACAGGGCGTTGTCTATATCTTTCATTCCTTTCTGTCTTTCCAACTGCCAGTATATTTCGTAGAAGGCGATTGCGCCATTCCAGCAATCACTGCACCCATGATTTATGCACACATATGTTTATTCATTCAATTTTCAACATATATTTATTTTTAAGAATTTTTTAATTCAAAGTAAATATATGAAAAAATAAAAGAAATACACATTTTTCATTTAAAAAAATTTTTTATTATTTGTTGTAATATTTTCTTGCGAAATAGGAGGGGTTGGGGGATTAGAGTTGATGCTGGGGGTACCAAAAAAGTGAGAAACAGGTGTCGGGGGTGTCACCGAAGTCTCGACTCTGTGGGGGCTCAAGTCACCAGGCATTAGGGGTGAATATCGTTATTGTGAATGCATAGTGTCTTGTAATGACACTGTAGGGGTGAAATTTGAAAGCACCAGTAAAACTGGCAGAGTGCGGACCATCTCTGGCGTCATTCAGAGCAATAAAATGTCGATTAGCCTCATATGTTCGCTGCACCAGCCAGCAAAATCTGTTGTGCGCACCCCGCACCTCGCTAATGCACCCAATTAAAATAATAACCGATGACTATATATCCAACTAACCTGGCGCGGACCACACAATAGACTTATTTATCAGAAAAAAAAATTGGTAATTACCGCGGATCGATCGGGAAGACTGGTGAATAAAACACGAGCTTCTCAAAAATCCATGTCAATAAATCACGATCCTTTTTCTTCGGATTTTTTATCTAAATAAATTTTTTTTAGTCGAACGATTTTTAGTCTAAAACTAGACTATAACATGGAATTATTTAATTTTGATAAACATCAAGGTGGAGGTGAATTAAAAATTTCTTTGATCGTTTAGACTAAGCTAAAAAAACATGAGTTTTTTTCACAATTTTTTTCTTCACACACAGAAGATTCAATAACAGTTTTCATCACTGTCTTTTCAAAAATTTTTCGTAATTTTTTACTAAAATCACTTACCTAAAACACTTTTTTCTGAGAAAAAACTAAAAATTACCACGAAAAACAGTTATCTCTATTAATATTCGGGTTTTTTCGTGATCAATGTGGAAAAAAAATTGTTTTTCACTTTAAAATTTTGGTTAAAAAATATTTTTTCACTTTCCAGTATTTTTTAAAAATGATTATCTTAATTTTTAATATTTAAATATATTTATATGTATCTATAAAAAAAATAAAAAATGTAATATTTTTATTGGATGAAGGGATTGAGGCTGCAGAGCTGGCTCCCACAGTCTGTGCGAGGTCGTGTACTTGCCAGAATACCCATATATAATATTCATATACATATATTTAGAGGCGCGGCGACAGTGTGCGCTGCTTGGCGCGGTGCACGAGGCGAAAGAGAAAGGTGAAAAAGGGAAAGAGCGGGTGAAAGGGGGTGCAGTGGGGACCTGTGACCCCTTGGCCCGGCACGTAGCCGGCCCGTAGACTGCTGGGCCCGACTCCCGTATACTCATCTCGTCTTGCTCTCTCGCCAGAAGGTAAGCCTGCGAGCGAGAGGCCTGCGGTCCACCTCCTCAAGCCTATACTTATCCTCCTGTGCTCGTCTCCACCCCCGTGTGCCTGCCAATACCATCTCTATACACGGCCAATGCTGCGGACACTGGCGCGCAATCCTCGCTCTCTCTCTCCATGTGCATCGCGCACACCATCAGCCAAACCAAGTCACCGTATACTTATATATTGACCGTGGCCAAGTTGCACGCAGTGTGTTATTATTATCTGACATTATCTATAATTCCCGAGGCGGCCAGGAAGCCCACTTAGGCATTGTGATAGCCCCCGTGATTAAACCCGGCCCCGGCTTACGTATATACCCGCAGCATATTCCAGGATACCGCGAAGAAACGACCCACCGCCGTCCCCCCCGATCATCAAAAAATTTTATTTTTATTCCCTATACGTGTCCCGTGCATATATCCAATCATTATGCACCTCTATATATGTATTCTAACGCTCTGTTTTGACTAATTATGAAATTTGGCATTAAATTTTTTTTTGGGACTAGTTTTAAAGGGTTATATTCAGTTGGAATTTTCAAAAAATCAATTTTTTTTTACGTTTTTTGAATGTATATTTGAGTATATTACTCAGGTTTTTCTTAAAACCGTGTTTTTCGATTGGAAGTTTTAACAGAAACTTTTCAGATATATTCCTCAGATATGAATTTAAGGAATAAGATTCCCGGTAATTATTTCTATTTTTTTAAAACAATTTTACACGAAAATTTCTGTCGGATATCTAAATTTTGTGTTGAAATAGTCGTTACTTTGTGAAAAATGTAAATTTTGATTATTCCTTCGATTGATTCCTCGATTTATCTGTTTTCTAAAAGAATCTGACGTATTTTTTTATTTCTGATAATCTAAACCAGAGATATCGTGGTCAGCGTCAAACACCAATTTTTGGAGTGCGCTCAGGAGATCCGTCTGCAGGAGCAGAGCATTTACAAATTATTAGTGCCACTGTAAACTTGGACATTGCCACTATAAATACTCTTTGTTTTTGTAAAATGAAATCCTTTGTCAGGAAAAAGTTCATAAAAAAACGTCTATTTTCAGCGTTGCAACTGGATATAACCCCTTAAAGATTCTTGTGCGACTCTGCGGGTGTTAGAGGTGTTGAAAGAGATGTCTTTTCTTCTATTATTTGTTGCAAATATTGTTAGATAATGATTTGAAAAATTTTATTTTTTATGACCGATGAGTTGATGTTTGCGAAAAGTAGAAACAGACAGTATAGAATCAGACTGGCGCGGGGAAACGGACAGTAGTAACGGACGTTCGAGACAGACAAACGGACAGACAGTAGAAATAGACATTTCAGGTACGGCATTGCAGGCTTCGTCGTTGCGCAGAGCAAATTTTTAATTTGAAATCCGCTGTAAAACTGCGTGTAAACTTTTTTTTTACTTTATTTATCTCTTATATATAATTCACTGATTTATTAAATTAATTATTAGAGTTGAATTAAGTTTTAATTTTTATTTATAAATAATGTAACCCATTAAAAGTGATACGATCAGTTGTAGGTATTTTTAATTATCATTTTTTTCTGTCATTAAAAAAAATAATTATCAACAAAAAAAGGGTTTTAAAAAACTTTTATTGATGATGATGATTGATTATTCTTCTTACATAAGAAGAAAAAATTGATATGCACTTTGCAAAATCACAATTGATCAAAAATTACCTCACGCATTCGATTGACAGACAAAATGGACTGGAATATCTTGACTATACTCATCGATTCACTCAAATTCACCGTGAGATTAATTCCGGATATGGTGGCACATAATAAGATTATCCGTTTTCGCAAGTCAAGGATTGGATAGCGATTCTCATGATGGTAGTGAGAGCGTCCGGTTTGGATGGAAGATATGCGCCGACGATTTGATCGCGAGTGGCTGCGCGCAATCGCCCGTACAGGCGAATAACAACGGCATAAAAAATAAAAAAGAAGATTCAAGTGCCTGTGAAAGGGTCTGCCCAAGGATCCGCCGATATGTCGGACTGGGTCCGCCACCCCCTTGGGCCTCGGGCACAACAGTAGGCACACGGCCGGCCCCAAGACGCTACTTTGGAAATAGCCCGGCGATTATATCCAAAAAAAGCCGGAAACCACTTATGTGCCACACGGCCAGTTACCAGATTATATTCCCAGAGTCTCACCACACCCAGCAAGGCCATCATCACCGATATATCCTCGGGACATCGCGCGCCAACAAAAAAAACACACACTGCTATAAAAATACTGATGTCTATCTATACATTCGCTAGATATGCATCTTGTCTGCGTCTATACTTTGGTTATCATCGTCAGAATTCATCGACTCTGGCCCATTGATGATGCTACTGGACTTTGTATTGCCAGAAGAGGTTGTGTGTGCTCTGTGTGTGCGGAAAGGCGCTACTGCGCGTGACGAAAGAAGGCGTGCCAGCTTAAACTCAGAGTTTACTCTTCTGCTTTATTTTATTTTTGTGTTGTTGTTAAACCTGAGGATTTATTTCATAAGTGAGTGACATATTTTTTGCATTGTATTAGAAAATTTTTTTATCATTGTAAAAGTATGATTAAAATAAATGATAATAAAAAAAATTACTGTCAAAAAGGGTGATTCTTTTTTTTTTATTATTGAAAAATTCGTTTAAAATGTGAAAATTTTTGAAGGAAATTGACGAAAATTGTTTTAACAATAGATTTTGTAATGTTTGGTTGAGATAAAAAAAATTTTCAAGGGGTTTCTACCTTCAAGATTTCGTGATTTTTGGTTTTTCGACGATTACTCGGTAAATAAACAAGATAATGAAAAATTTTATAGGAATTAAATGATAGGGAATTTAATTTTCTATAAAAAATGTCGAATAAATTTTTCGAATATATTGCTTCGTTTCAGAGATATTTTGAATAATTGAAATTAAAAAAAAAACAGTAATAACTTGAAAACTTGAACAAATACAAAAAAGTTTATTTAACATTTTTCGTAGAAAATTGAGTGTTTAATCATTTAACTTGAATAACATTTTTCATTATCTCCCTTATTTACAGAGTTATCACTGAAAAACTAAAAAAAAATCATGAAAACGACGTGATAATACTCCTTTACAAAAATTTTACAAGAAAAAATTTTTTTTTTTTTATTTCGATCAAACGTTTCAAAACCTATTTTAGACACGAATTAAGGTGAATTTTGTAATTAGTTAATTAATGAATTTCCTAATTTTTTCGAATGTTTACATTTACGAATTTTTTTAATTTATTGCAAAGTTTGCTTATACCTTTCTTCTGAAGCGCGATGGATCATCAAGTGAATTTCAAATCAATGAAAATAAATTTAATTCAACTAAAAAAGTTTTATTTTATAATTTTCCGTTGAAAACGAGTATTTTCAACTGGAAAAAATTATTAAAAATTTTTTATTACCACTTGGAATGATTATTTTTTCTTAATTATTCTTATAAAAGTCTTTGGAAATTTTCTAACACTCTTATTATTCAATTTCAGAATTAAAATAATTTTTTTTTTTATTTTTATTCATAAAAAAAAGGCAAAATTTCGCATTTTTTTCACGAATACGACATTAAAATTGTTTTATTAATTTTAAAAAGTTTAATTACGTTAAAATTAAATTGTTTGAATATTGTATACATCAAATAAAGTTTGTTTTTTCAACTTACAGCTTTACTAAACAGTGTGGGAGCCATTCAACCCGATTGACGTCACGGAAACCTGCAAATAAACTCTTACGAGACAGTGACATTTGCGAATCGATGGTTCAGAGGATAAACCCAGACGTATGGTGATGTCTTTCTTATGCAAATGTGGACACAGGTGTGTCCAGTAGGCAGCTCAAAAAAGGTAACCACACACTTGTATTTTTTTTCATAAACAAAAAAAAATAGTCCACCAGGACATCAAGACCTTGACCACCCCGACGACTTTCCGTAATGCGACGACTGTGCGACAGACAGCAAATATATATTATGATATATTTTATTTTGATAAGTATCTGACAGGTGCCCCCCTGCAGGCGATCCTTCCGGTGAATGAAATGTGATCAACTTGAGTATATCCGTCTCTCCACTCTGTTTGTTAAGTTTTCCATTTTTTATAGGCCCATTGAGGGCATTGTTATATTGTTGATGTATATGGTGATGTATAAGTTATTGTTGAACTCGGTATTCTTCAACTCAATCGTTTGTCATTGATGATTTACCTTTGTGCGTGATGAAAACAGGCGTGGCGAACTGAAAAGACGTGTGCTCTTCTCCAGTCATTTTTATCAGATTTCATTTATTATTTATTTATTTTGACGGTTTAGGCTGTATAATTTAATACTTTTTTGCGTTTAAAATTTTTGATTTATTAGTATATAATAGGTTCGTCAGTTTTTTGAGTGTAAGATTTATTTGTAATCTTATTTGCAAAATTAACTTGCTGTTTAAAATCGAAATATCTTTGAAACTACAGAATATAAGAATTTTTCTCGAGAGATCTTTTTTACAAAGACTTTTATTACCTACAAAAAAGGTTCTTAACAAAATTGATGTAACTCGCATCCTTATCAAGATATTAACAAGTAAAAACGTCTCAATTTTTTAGCGATAGAAAAAACACGTGAAAAAAAAACTTGACGCAGCCTAAAAAATCTTTAAAAGCTCCTTCTTGCAATAAAAAAAAGGCAACGTCGCAATACCACTTCATAACATCAATCTCAATAAAAAAAAAGCTGCGTAAAAATCATTCTTGCAAAATAATCGAGTCTCAAGCCATGAAATTCCGGATTAGCAGTCGTGATTGGTCCTGAAAATACACCTCGAGGATCGAGTGTATACACATATGTAAAGGGAGGAGAGTAGGGGGATGAAAAAAAAGATTGGCGAGTGCATAAATGTGCGGGGGATGAGAGGGCTAAAATGATCGTGGTGGTCAACGTCGAAAACATGCGAGCCTCGCGGGCACCCACGCGGAAACGTCATCGGCAGCTGGGATCTCGCGGGGTGTCGTGTGTGCGTGAGGGGAAACTTGCCTGTGGCACAGCGTCGTAGTGATGCGAGTTATACGCGGGGTAACGTTGCACACGCGGCCGTAGGGGACCAAGAGGGTGCAGACGGAAGCGCGGGGATCAACTGTTTTCTGGGGCTGTGTCAGAGGGGGTGGCTGTCTCTGCCGTTTGCGCTCGTAAGCCACCCTAGGCGCAACCACGAAAACCCTGCGCGCAGAGCTTATTTCACGAACGACCGATCACCCTTCTCGCGATCTCTCTCCGCCGCCGCCGCCGCCACCAGCACTGAAAACTACGATAGGCCGTTTATATGGTAAAGGGGATGAGTGAGAAAGGAGGCGGCTTATCTTTAGCACGACCAGAGAGTCCACCCGTTGCATCCACCTATTCTCGCTCATCTCGGGAGAAATTATGTTGATCTATCGCCCACAAGCAGCTTCACTAAGTCACATTTTGTCCCATGAAAAAATTCAATTCTTCTCATTTATCAAAAATAATGCCGAAAACTTTCACGTATACTTAATTATAAAAATAATTACCGAGTAATCGTAAAAAAAAACCAAAAAAACATAAATTCTTCATAGATTATTCATTAAAAAATTTGACAAAAGAAATTTTTTTTTTATTAAACATTTTAAAATTCATTGTTTTAATATTTTCGATCAATTTCTTACAAAAATGATTATGCATTTTTAAATTATCAAAGGTGTTTATACGAAAAATTTATTTTATTAATTAAAAAAACTTCTGCTTTTTACTTATTTCTGATAATTATGCTAATAAATAATTGAATCACTAATACGAAGCGTGTCCATCAGTGCGATAAAGGCGGTAGAAAAGCGCGCGAACGAGATAAGACAACGAAAATTAAATAACGCACGATCTTCGGCCATCTTTTTGTCCAGAGGGCGAAATAAATTCAAAGAATGGAAGAATACGGATAAAAAAATCGTACGCGAGGGGGTAAGCGGGGTACAGGGTGAAACAGAGCGCGTCAGCGACAGGTTCGACATCCTCACGCGTGTACAGAGAGAGTGACAGAGAGGCCAGAGTGCACGAGGGGGATATATTCAAGGGAGAAAGGGAGCTTTATGTTATCTCCAGAGTCGCAGGCCGTCGCTAGAGTTCGCCCTTCGGGAATAGCGTGGAGATAAGCAGCCGTTCCTCTCCCCAGACTATCGCTGGCGCGCGTCAACCCCGTAGAAATGCAAAGAGATCTTGATACGGGCTACCGGGGCTACAAATGCTCCAGCATCCGATATATACCGTTGGCTCCCTGTGGGAGAGCACCCTTCTAACTTATGAGTCAGATTTATCTGCGCTCTGGTGACTGATCGCCCTCTGGTACCCTCTCGATTTTGTCAGCTCACGCTGATGCCCATTTTCTAACTTTTCTCATTCAATTCACAAATATTTTCTCCTCTGTCAATTAATTTATCGTATTTATAATTTTTTTTTTGTTTACAAAATTTATTTAAAATCAGAATTTTTTGTGAAATATTGTTATCTAACATTTTAACAATAAATTCTGAGATTTTTGATGGAGAAAAAATTTTTTTTAATTTTTTACCCCTTGAAGATTTTATGATTTTTTAGTTTTTTACTGATAACTCGATCACTCAGCGAGATAACGAAAAATGTTATGAGAGTAAAATTATTACTAATGAAATTTTCGATAAAAAATAAAGAATAAATTTTTTCAATATTTTGCCGCGTTTTTGAGATTTTTGGAAAAATAAGAATTTTTGAAAATCGATTATATCTCAAAAACTAAGGTAGATATAAAAAAGTTTGTTGAACGTTTTTTATAGATAATTGAACCCCCAATCATTTAACTTTTATGATATTTTTTACTATTTTACGTATTTACCGAGTTATCATTAAAAAACTAAAAAAAATCACAGAAATTGTCAGATTTCTAAGGGATATACCCCTTTGAAAATTTTTTAAAAATAAAAAACATTTTTTATCTTATTCAAATATCCTAAAAATTCATCTTAAACATATTAACACATCATATAAATGTATTATTACGTGTTAAACAAATAATACCTTTTTTTCTCTTTTTTTCTTTGAATTTTTTTCACTCTCTGAACTCTTCCGTGTTCATTTATTTCCTGTGCTGATTGGAGTTTCCTTTCCTTCCGTTTTTTCGTCTTTCCAGATAGAGAAAGCGCAGGGGGGGGGGGTAGCCACTATTGTCAAGGTTCTCGCCTAATTCACATTCTTTCCACTTTTTTGGGTTTTACTATAAAAAAAAAAATAGAAAAAATTGATAAATAATTGTATAAAAATTTAATCCAACATTTCTAACCCTTATTTGTCTTTGCGGGTTACAACAAAAAAAGTCCTTGGAATATCAGAAAGTTTGGGGTTCATTATTAAAGGGAATGTTCCAAAATTCAGATGGTAAAAAGTTTTTGATTTAAATGGATCTAACATTAAGCGAATTTATACTTTGCACATTATATCCAATGATGACGACATTGAACATAACTTTTCAGATAAGAAAAAACTTTAAAAGAAAAAAAAAATCTCCAAAAGATTACATATAGTAAAAGAATTGTGAGAAAAAAAAGTTTTTTGCACGTTGAAGAAAAGGTAAAAAAAAATTTCTCTATTTTGGAATAAAATTTATATAAAAAAATATAGAATAATATAAAACTCGGTTAAAAAAAAATCTCTTTATCTCGGGGATAAAATTTTGTCATGAAGAAATGGATGAGGAAATTCGGCGGGTTTGGAAGATCAATTTTGACACCTTGATTCAGGATAGGTGACAGAATCATGTGTACATATTAGTATCACGGACGAAACAGGCATATTGGAGCCGTTACGGTGATTGGATGAGGATGGTGTGTGCGTGCCCGTCACACGCATAAACTCGGTTAATCAGGTGGAACTCTCTGTCAGGCGTCGCATCGCAACATCACGGACAAAGGGTGAACTTAGCGAGCGACCACCGGGACATGATGGACAGGTGGCACGGGTCGTCCTGACCGCAAAAAGTCTGCTCATTTTTTTACCCCGCAAATAATTCACATTTATTTCTATTCTCATATAATCAATCAGAAAAATTCTTTATCTTCGAAAAATGTATTGCTAGCAGTTTGAATTGATGCACTTTTAATTAAAAATAAAAATACTTCTACTGATCGTAATCTGATAAAAAATGAGTATGATGATATTTGAATCATTATGAAAAAAGTCCGTCGTTTTTTAATTTTGTTTTTTTGATTAATAATAAATAAAAACGCATAATATAGCCAGATATACTCAAGAAAAAAAAGTTTTAAATCAAAATATCTTCTAAACTATTAAAGTTAGAAAATTTTGTCTTCTATCCTTTTTTGTAGAGAATTTTATTAACTACAAAAAAGATTCTAACCAATATTTACGTAACTTGCATCCTTATCAAGATATTATCAAGTGAAAAGGTCTCAATTTTTCTGCGATACGTTTTTTTGGTTTTAGACACGCGATTATTTTAATAAGAAATTTTCTGTTTATTAGAAAAATCATGACAAGTCACCTGGTGGTCAAAAGTCGGTGGTGAACATAAAAAATTAATGTGGACCAGACCGCGCGCGCTCCGTGGTCAAGAAATTTTTTTTTATTTTTCCGTCGTGTCCTCGTCCCTCTCTCTGCCTTTGCGCGACCTTCATCGCTTCTATTGAGGGTTTAGGCAGTGGAGAATAAGGTCCGCATCGTCGTCGACGACTTGGATACTTTTATTTGCAGTCTCGTGATGTGACTGCGTGCAATAAAGCGCGAAAAAAAATAATTACATGTATTTAGAACGTGATATATTTAGTGGTGAAATATCCTATGCGAAATGGCGTACAATTAACAAAAATTTTTTGATCGGAATTTTTAAAAAGTATAATTTTTAAAAAAGTGTAAATTAGGAAGAAATTGGAGACTATTTCGCTGACCTTATGTCAACTATCGCATATGATGTGAATGCCGCGGTGGAACTTGATGTCTGCGACGGACGGCGAGGGGGTGGATCAGCTCGGCGATGACTGGTAATGTTTTTGGGGCGGCGGCAAAACTTCAAGGATTTAGCTCGAGGGCCAGAAACACTCGCGGGCCCCTAATTATCGCTCCGGGGGTTCGGCTTTCAAGCGCTCATACCGCTACAAAACTGCCCGACGGGGGTCGAGTGTGAAGCCCCCTTTTAACCCGCCCAATCCAGACTCACTTTTTCTCCGCTCGTCGACCTCTAATCGTATTTATATTCATATGCAGCTAGCAAATCAGATTGCGCTCCAGTATTCGCGTCGCGATTCTCGTTTTCGTTTCGCCAACTAATCACAAAATTCATCTCAATATCGTGATTTTTTCTTAAAAATTTTTTTTTTTTTTCAACCTTTAAATGTGTTTTACAATTTTTCTTAAGGATGCTTGACAATATTTTACAATTGTCAAATTTATAGTTTACAAATTATAAAACAAAAAGTTTTTTAAAACCCTTTTTTTGTTGGTAATTATTATTTTTAATGACAGAAAAAAATGATAATTAAAAATACCTACAACTGATCGTATCACTTTTAATGGGTTACATTATTTATAAATAAAAATTAAAACTTAATTCAACTCTAATAATTAATTTAATAAATCAGTGAATTATATATAAGAGATAAATAAAGTAAAAAAAAAGTTTACACGCAGTTTTACAGCGGATTTCAAATTAAAAATTTGCTCTGCGCAACGACGAAGCCTGCAATGCCGTACCTGAAATGTCTATTTCTACTGTCTGTCCGTTTGTCTGTCTCGAACGTCCGTTACTACTGTCCGTTTCCCCGCGCCAGTCTGATTCTATACTGTCTGTTTCTACTTTTCGCAAACATCAACTCATCGGTCATAAAAAATAAAATTTTTCAAATCATTATCTAACAATATTTGCAACAAATAATAGAAGAAAAGACATCTCTTTCAACACCTCTAACACCCGCAGAGTCGCACAAGAATCTTTAAGGGGTTATATCCAGTTGCAACGCTGAAAATAGACGTTTTTTTATGAATTTTTTCCTGACAAAGGATTTCATTTTACAAAAACAAAGAGTATTGATATTTATAGTGGCAATGTCCAAGTTTACAGTGACACTAATAACTTGTAAAAATATTGATCTGCTCTGCTTCTGCAGACGGATCTTCTGAGCGCACTCAAAAAATTGGTGTTTGACTCTGACCACGATATCTCTGGTTTAGATTATCAGAAATTAAAAAAGACGTCAGATTCTTTTAGAAAACAAATAAATCGAGGAATTAATCGAAGGTAGTTCGGATTTTTGACAGAAATTTTCGTGTAAAATTGTTTTAAAAAAATAGAAATAATTACCGGAAATCTTACTCCTTAAATTAATACTTAAGGAATATATCTGAAAAGTTTGTGTTAAAATTTTTAATCGATCGGTTGAGTCATTTTTAAGAAATCATGGTCACCAACTTTAAAAACACCGTTTTTGAGAAAAAATGTCTTGAGAAAAATTGATTTTTTGCTTATAAACTCTCAATATCAATTAAAAAATTGGATATCGAGTCGAATATTTGTTTTTCATGAGTAAATTTAATTAAAAAGAAATTTCTTACCGGCTTAACACGCACAGTACATGCATGCATGGATGGATTTTTAAAAGCACCGTGAAAGGCTTGATGCAACTTAATTCCCAAACATATATGCACACGACTTTAGTTATATTTATACAGACTATTATTGTATACTGGTATCAGAGAGCTTCCGGATCAACTGGGACAGTAAACATGTCCCCATCATCAATAAGACAGAGGGGTGAATAAACTACAGACCGCACACAGGGGCCGTTGATCGACGGGGGAGTGAGGAAAAGAGCTCGAGTGTACACTACTCGTCGTCGAGTACAGTTATCAAACACGAGATGCAGCAGAGCACTCATCGCCGACCCCTGCAAGCAAATTCCGCGATCAAGCAGCTCTCGGCAGGACCACCCCCTCTCCCAGCAGAGTCAACTCAGTTGCTAAACTGGCCAAAACTCTTTTCGATATTTTAAAAACCCATATCCAACTTTAAACCTTCGCTCTAGCCCTCCAAAAAACAATTAATAAACCAATATCACGCGTTTAAAACCAAAAAAGGGCAGATCACAAGAAAATAAAACTTTTTTACTTGCAAATATCTTGATAAGGATGCAAGTTAAATGAATTTTGGTAATGACCTTTTTTGTAGATAATAAAATTCTCTACAAAATCAATCTCTTGAAGAAAATTTCTATCTTCAATAATTTAGAAGATATTTTGATTTTTGTACATACGCCTTTTTTGGCTTTGAATAAAAATTAATCGTGATAATTAAAAAGTCCTAAATTTACTTACAGAAATTAATTGGGAATTTTTTTGGGAGTTATTTAATTTAATATAACTATATTTTTCAGCATAAATATTATACTAACATATTCGTCATGCAAAACGTGGAGAATAAAAGTTTGTTTTTGTTTTTTTTTATGAAAAATTTAATTAAAATCTCTTCTCTCAGCCAACACGACTTGTTATAGAGGATCGGGAGAGTTTAAGGAAACTTTTATAATATACACATTCGTGTTAACAAATTTGTAAAAAAAGGATAAAAATAGCGTGGTGTAATTTCTCGCAACATATTTTACGTATTATCTACATACGTATAAGTACATTTCCAAAACATCAATTGGAAGATTGCGTGCTTCCTGTTTTTCTGCTGACACACGCAAGGTGCACCACCACGAAAAAGGTCGGTAATCCGAGCACAGTGATGTGTATTAAAGCAGAGCGCAAAAAACACAAGCAAATAAGACACGCGCATGACCTCGAACGCGACGACCAAACCCCAATAGTTATCGTCACGCGTGCACTACTGTCATGTGGCGATCACCATCACGTGTGTGATGGTGCTTTTCTCGTGGTCTCTGTCGGCCCCCCTCGCTCGCAGTCGCCTTCCCTTTGCTTGACTAATCCTCCTCTCGAGTGACGCGCGCGTGTAGGTGCACACGCGATCTGGCCACGTGGGAACCCGAGGTGTGTTCCCTGCAGGGCAAAACCTCCACGATCAACCGACGAGCAACCCTCGAGGGTGAGTGCCTGCACAGAAAACTCGACGTGTTCTTGTTTGACACTTTGACACACTGTTTGAATCTGCACGTACTGTCGTCAGCCAATTTTTCCTATTGTATACAATTGACGATTTAACGCAAAAAAAAAAATTGTAATTAAATTTTCCACCGAAAAAAAAATTTATTAATGCTTCACAAATGAAATTGTTAACAATTTCTGAAATTTTTAATAATTATTCACTTTGATATTTCAATTATTATGTCTTGAAACACACAAAAAAAAAAAAACAAAATTTAATTAAAAATTACAATAAAATTGAGAATTTTTTTCACCCTATAATTTCAATCATATTTTTACATTTTTATGTTATAATTGTAATTTTGAACTTAAAAATTTAATTACAGCCCTGAAAATACAGAAAAATATTTTTTCAATTTGAATCAAAAATAAACATTTTTTAGCTGTTTTAAATGGAAATATTTTTGAAACTATTGAAGATAGAAATTTTTTCCAAGAGATCTTTTTTGTAGAGAATTTTGTTACCTATAAAAAAGATTCTTAACAAAATTTAACTAACTCGCATCCTTATCAAGATATTAGCAAATATAAAAATCTTAATTTTTTAGTGATACGCTTTTTTGGTTTTAAACACACAATATCATGTTTATAACGTAATATATTGCATTATTATCCATTGAAAATGTTAAAAATATTCCAAAATCAGTATTATATATGAAAAAAAAAAATTTCTTATCACTATATCGCATGAATAATAATTTTTTTCTAATGATTTTGTGTTTATCACTGATGTTTCTATAAAAAATTATGTGTAAAAATGAATTTTTAAACAATAAAATCAAGTTTGAAGTTCTCCTAAAAGGTTTTACAAGTTTCGCATGTATAAAAAAAGGTACAAGTAAAACTAGTAAGAAATATATGGAAATCTTAGCGGAGACATGTGGCAGCGAGTCAATTCCTTCCCCTGCGCTAATCTCCCTCTGAATATGTATACGAATGGGCGTCGGCGTGTCGAGCTGTAACCCTACAAGCAAAGCCCGAGCGTAGAAAATACGATGCATTTACGGTATATCGAAGAGTACACGCGTGCACACGTGTACTACACGCCTTATCCATTATCCAAGTGTCGTGAGCACACGCTTGCACGTTAAATGTGTCCTCAAATACGCTCGTTTAGCCTTATTAAATTTCTAAAATGTCATTAGGATTAGTATATTGACGACAATAGTAAATTCAGTTGCAGTTGAATATACTGTGGATAAATTCTGCCACCTCGACGCGAAATAAGAGAGAGTATACTGCGTCTTTTTTGTTGGCTTTTTGTACTTGCGCGTTAGAGACGCACTAGTAGAGAGCCGCATCGGGGCTTTAATGAACCAATTTAAATGCATGCGATGATCAGTTGGCCTCCCAGTCCTCTTGTGTTCTTCCGTAGACTGTGCATCAGCCAGTAGACGTTGTGGCGCTGCCCCTGATGATGCCATGCCGGCACTTCGCACCAAATGTCTTGTCTATTATCATGCAGAATTTGACGACTGGAAAAATCTCGTATAAATTCTATCGTACTGTTGGTATATAGAATTAATTTTATTAAATATCTGCGCATTCAGGTCGCCATCAGCATCATGTTGAATACAGTTTTTTTTTGCTCTTGCGCCTCTCTTGATCAATAATTCTCAGTCCTGCACTTTAATTGGCTGGATATGCCAGGCAAGCATAGGTCTAATTTATAGATAGCAATCTTTCAACTCTAGAGAATTTTTTTACGTGTTTTCATGGCATATAATGCTAATTAAATCCTGTATCCAGTTGAAAAATAAAACATCAATAGATATACTGTGATTTATGGTACAGTTTTATGTCAATTAGAAAAGTTATTTTTATGTTTATTGTGGTTTTTTTTCGAGGGGTAGTACGTTTTTATGATTATTTTTTTCTATTGTTGATGTGTTTTTGGAGAGTCGGATTGAGAGGATTAATTGCAGACGAAGATATAAGTTTAGAAATTTAAGTATTTGATTAAATCAATTAAATCAATTTTTTTTTGATTATATATAAGTTTTAATAATGAATTTGTACCAATGATTTTCGTGATGTTAATTGGGAGGAGTCCAACTGACGACCACCAAAGTGGATTAAAATCAAGGTACGAGCGAGAAGAAGCAGATTTTCCGGATTACGAGAAAGAAGTAAAGGTATATATCTACTATACTGCGATGAGTCCTATTGAAAATAAAATGATCGCATTCTCATGATATACCCGCGGTCGTTGCTCTGATGCTCAGGAATAAAAAATCCGCCCAATAAATTTGAAGTTTGTACTCCGCCTTTGACTAAGTATCTATATTTCAAAAAATGTCGAAAAACATTAAGTGTATATAAGAAGGGAAAATTTGAAAAAAATATTCTCCAGCTTTGATAGAGAATAAAAGGTGCCGCGCTCCAAAAAAAAAATATAATACATATATAAAGATCCAAGTAAATTTCAACAGAATGACTCTATGCTTTTGCGTTCTAATGATCGAAAATTTTTCTAGCTCCTGCGGTGCGTATCAAAACGCCGGCTCTGATGTTCGCGAAGGAGAAAAAAAAACATTGAAAAAAAAACGAGTCTATCAAATATATTGCGGATACATATTTTTGTCGAGTCAGAGCGACAAGAGTTGCAGCCAATGAGGAAGTTGGAGTATGACGAGTTCGACAAAGAGGTGAGGAAAGTCACGAGGCGCAGATGTAAACGCTGTCTCTACAGGGGGTGTACGCACACACGCGGTGGGCACGCGCGTTTTGTCGATCCTCACTTGTTGCAGATGAGCCGACGGCGGCGGGTGGACGTGAACCATGGGGCTTCAAAGTGCCCCACACTTTCCTAAATATATTCATCCTGTCGAACTGTCATTACCATCACTGCGCCTCTATCGCACGCTGGGGAGTACCTCTGTATATAATCAAATCTATTATATATTTACTTTGACTTCCTGCTATACAGCCAAACACACAGGTCTTTGTCGTTTTGACGAGGAGGAAAGATTTTTTGGAATAATTACACTGCTCTGGGTGGAGCGGAGACAGTAAGTTTATATTGTATGTATATAGAGGAAGCTGTAACAATCGAAAATTATATCAGGCGTCTTCAGAAGTGATTCTGGGCCAGAACAAATATTTAGCACCCTTCCAACCCCGCGATGCACCGTTATATCTCTCGCTCGAGTTTTCTTAGCCGGCTATTTTGATTTAAAAATTAAACCACGCGAGTAAAAATGGAATTAGGGGTGGTACAAACTCTCGGGGGGTGTGTGGAAAAGATTCCTGGTCGGTACAAATATTTAGGACCCTTTCAACCCTGTCTTGCACCATTATCTCTCTCTGGAGCTGTCTTTACCGGGTATTTTTGTTTTTAAAAATCGAACCACACAATTAAACATAAAAATAGGGGTGGTACAAACTCTCGGGGGGTGTGTGGGAGTAATTCGCGGTCGGTACAAATATTTAGAACTCCTTCAACCCCCACTATATACATATTCCGTAAATTAAAAACAAACGATGGAAAATTTTTTTTATTTTCAATAAATATTTGGTAAAATGAAGTTTATTGAAAAAAATTGCGATATTTGTTTGCTAATAGATAAATGCAAAAGGTTATCGTATAAGTACTTATTAGTAATATGGTACAGTGATATATATAAAATTTCTCGCTTATTCCAATAACGTATAGTCACACATGAAGCTTAGAAATATTTAATGGTCGGTCACTACTAAATTTCTCAGGTATATTCAACAATATATTCCACGGTGCGTATCTGCCTGTTAGAGAGACTGCTTCTTCCTTTATTTTGTTTTTTTTTTTCCCTCGTTTATATGTAGTATACTCATCGGAGCGTATATAGTCCCGCGTGCGCGCAAGACGTTTGACTTAAAAGAAAAGGCACAAGATGAAGATGGGGCGTTCCCACCCGAGTTATTAATGGCTTTGACTTGCTTGCTATGGATATCCATCGCATAAGTCTTGGCAAAAGAACCCGAGAAATCTCAAACTTGTGTAAGATTTTGTTACAAGTATGAAAATCAAATATATTCCACGGGAAAAATTCATACATGTAATTTTTATCGGCCGGAAAAATGCGAGCGATTGACCTATAGTGCTTGCCATTAGAGGCTTAGAATATAAAGCATTATTGTGAAAGAAGGAGGAAAAAAAGGCGGTGAAAAAAATTGAGCACTGCCAGCGGGCAGTCCACACACGCTACAGGGGGTATTTTCTCTCGCGCTCTCTCGTAAAAAATAAAAAAATCATCAGGGAGTGTGCTATTCTCCCATTCTTCATCGCACATCTTTGCGCCTATATCTTCCTTTTCCATCACTTTCCACACGCTCAACTATTCCGCGATACTCGCGCGCCATGCTTATACTCGAACCGAGACAAATGAGCGGCATCTGTCTACGTCACCTGTCCATCAGTCCATTCGTAAACTCTCTCTGATGCGGTATCCTACCTGTTGTACCCGCGAGACGTATAAAAAATTGAAAAAAACAGTCGCACGGTCTCTAGAATATGTCAGAAAAAATTTTTTGCGATGGTATTTCTTGAATTTACCAAGTCATCTTGAATTCAATTCGAAGATTAAACCAGACTATTTTAAGACTCGTTGAATCGATGACTAAAAAAACTAATGAAGAATTAAAAAAACTAAATAAAAAATGTTATTTAAAAAATATGATACAAAAATTGAGAGATAAAAAAATGTTTGAATATTTTTTATAAAAAATTTTTTATTCGAGTATTCAAAAAGGACGTAGAAATCCAAATTTTCTTTGCAAAAATCAATAAAATAAAAACTAGAGTATTTTTCAGTTGGATAATGATTGAAATTTTTTTGTTTTTTGTTTGCAGTAGAATAAATTCGTGGCGAAGTACGCAAGGCACTTGAGCTGATGATTTGAGGACTACGTGGACTACTGATGATGATGATGATGAATTCTAGTGGCGGAAAGAAGATGGAGAGGGCACCAGGAGAATGATGAAAATTTATGCCTGCACGGAGCCGCCCTCCTGACGGATGAAAAATCGTCAAGAGAGGCAATCAACGCGCTCACTCTACTGACATTCCAACTCTGAGATTTTTGATCTGTTGCGCGGTATTTTGTCTCATCTCCCGTTATTATCGTGGATTTTCGACCCGCTACAATAACAAATACAATCTACAATAACCCCTCATTTTTACCCGTCAAAATTAATTTACAACAAAAAATAAAATAAACACTGAATGAAAGTATGAAAATTTTTATTTTATAAAAACAAAGAGTATTGTTGTTTACAGCGGCAATGTCTAAGTTTACAATTGTACTAATACTTTGGAAAAAAAATTGATCTGAATATTGAAAAAAAAAATATTTTGTATTATTCTTAACATTTTTCACTGTGTATCCATTGCGTTTAATCTTCCCTACTTTTTGCAAATGTTAAAAAACAATTTTTTTTCGAATTTCCGAACTGGATATAGCTTCGTTAATATGTTGATTGTATAAAAAGTGTGATAAGGCATTTAGAAATAGATATAAATATAAATCGGACACGTGTAGTGTAAATCCGGGGGTAGGTATGTATGCACGGAGCGATCGAGTGTCAAGATACACCTCGAGATAAAAATCAGAAACTGTCACTCCCACTGTAGCAGACGAGAGTGTGCGACTCTGCGGTGTCTCAGGAATTCAAAGGACGTGTTTGAAGCGATGCGATGAGATGACGCAGAGCGAGCGACAGAAAGAGAGAGACGGGTGAAATCGAGGCACAATCGATGCGGACATGTGCGGATCCCTTGGGGTAACGCAGCAACCCCTAACTCGCCAAACCTATTTATACAACAATGCCGCGTACACCCCCATAAACCATTGCCCCGTGGACCAGCCCTCCGTGCGCCCTGCTCTCATGCTAGTGTCGCCCGAGTACGCACACACACTCTCTCATTAAGTTCCAGCGACAAATAATGCCTTGTATGTTGTGTGTATCAAAAGGGTGTGATATAGATATGACCCATGTCCTTCTGGTATATTCCCTGCACTTTATTTTCCTAATACTCTAAAGACACAATTATTTCAAGAAAGATAAAAAAAATTTTATTTATATAAAAAATAATACAAACATCCTGTATGAGTTTCAAGGACCTCCAACAATTAAGGACAAATTGGTAAATAATTAAAAATTCACGTAAACAAATTCACAAATTTTTTTTGTTATTTATTGATTGATTGATTAAGTTGAAACTTGGCAAGGACAAAGGTGCAAGGACATTATTATTATATGAGTTTCAAGGACCTGCTGTAATTAAGAGAGAAAAATACAAACATTAAAACAATTGAAAAAAAAAAAACGTCTTGAAATTTCACAAGGACCTTCCATTCATTTGTTACGATCCTTAAATTTTTTAAAAAATAAAAAAAACATTTTTCGATATCTCGCGAAAAAAGCAAGATATCGAAAAATTTCACTCTATATAAATTGTTTATAATTGAATTTCCTACGAATTATGTTGAATGAAATTTTCTGTAGCTCTTCATCCGTAGCCGAAAAATGAAAAAAACTGAATTTGGAAAAATTTTTTTTTTTTTCATCATTAAAGGTAAGTAATTATTCTGATTATCGATTATATACGATAAAAAGTAGTTTAAACCAAGAAATTTGCGTTATTTTCGTTGTTTTTCGAAGCCGAAAAAAATCGGATTTTTCGCGAGAAAATTTTTTTTCTTCGAATAAATAAGTGATTTTATGATGTAGTATTATTAATTAGATTTATTGACACGACTTTTCCGGCTTTGCAGAGCGAAAAAATGCGGTTTTTTAAACAAAACTTAATTTATTGCGACCGCAGCGCCATCTCACGGTGCGTAGCAGAACTAAATTTTCATGAAAAATTGAGAAATTTGTCTAAAAAAATTAGTTCCATAATTTACCACGAGGCAGCGCTGCGGTCGCAAATCACGATTTTTCGTTTTTCCTTGATATCTCGCGAAATAAGAGAGATATCGAAAAATGTCACTCTTCATAAATTATCCAGAATTACATTTCCTACAAATTATCTTCAATGAAATTTTCGGTGCCTATCGATCCATAGCCGGAAAATCCAAAAAACTGAATTTTGGAAAATGTTTTTTTTCTCGTGATTACTAGCAGTCAATTAGTCTAATTATTAATTATATACCATAAAAAGTTGTTTAAGCCACGAAATTAGCGTTATTTTAGTGTTTTTTTCGACACTTGAAAATTTGATTTTTTTTAAAACACTAAAATAACGCTATATTTATGGATAAAACAACTTTTTATGGTATATAATTAATAATCCAACTAATTAGGTGCCATTAATCACGAACAAAAAAACATTTTCCGAAATTTAGTTTTTTGCGTTTTCTGGCTACGGATGAAGAGCTACAGAAAATTTTATCCAACCTAATTGGTAGAAAATTTAATTTGCAATAATTTATATAGAGTAACATTTTGCGATATCTCCCTTATTTCGCGAGATATCGAGGAAAAACGAAAAATCACGATTTGCGACCGCAGCGCCACCCCGCGGC